>PVHY01014286.1:0-38891 GCA_004024945.1 Uropsilus gracilis
GTGTTTATGAGACCTTTGGGACTGAAATGGTCAATAGGATAAAATAACTGGCAACTTTTGGCATTAAGGAGTTTTTGTTTTCTGGTTAATTTTCCTTATTAATAAAACTTTGTTGTTAAACTATATTTAAGTGGCAACTGCTACATGTGGTTAAAAATAGTTGGGTGGCAGAAGCCACGTTTTAAGAAGTTTATTCCCTGTAACTTATTCGTTGGTGGCTTCTGGCCCTTTAACCCCAATATCATTATCTGTGGAAACTTGGACCAGGTACTTAATTTTTCTGAGCCTCCGAATCTTCTCTACAATGGGGATCATAATAACCACTTCATAGAGTTGTGAAAAACACTTATGATTACCCACATACAGAATTGAGCTAGAATCTGGCATGTATTAAGTACAATTTAAATAGAAGTCCTAGTAAAGATAGTTATTTATCATTGGGGATAGCCATCTTTGTATTGTCCATCAATTTAGACAAAAATTTCTCCCCTGGTTGATTAGATGTCTTTTGGTCCTGAGAACAAAAAGTGTTTGTCCACAAAGGACAGTTTCCCCTAATGTGTTTTTAGCTGGCTTTGAAAACTACAAAATAACTTAAATGCTCTGAGGGGATGGTTCCATCTGTTCAATTTTTAGATCAAATGAGGAATGAGCCCAGTTTAGGGGAAGAATGGATGGAGCACAAGGGACCTAGTCATGTTGCCTTTGAAGTCTTATTGCCTGTCTTATTTTTATGACTAGGCATTAAAATTTACTTACTTTCCTTTTTTTTTGTTCTTCCCTATTGCACTATCTCTAAAAACTGAAAATGTATAATCTAGACCTTCAGAATAAAGAAACTGGAGCTATGTTTATGGTGTGAACTTGCTCTAGTCATTTAAACTCATTGTGCTTCAGTATCCCCATCTAGAAAATGATGGTATGTTAGAGTTATTGGCAAGTATAAAATGAATTAATAGACATAAAGTCCTAAAACTAGCACTCTCACATGGTAAATGTGTGTATATTAACTGTTAATGGGATTCTCTCTTGTGGAAAGTAATTTGTTTGCTAATATTTTTGTATGCCTTCAGAAGTTTTTTCCATACCTAAGTCCTTAAATCAGATTAAATTCAATTTTCAACTGAGCTTTGTATCAGGACTTACAGCTATTGATTCATAAATTTTATGTGATTTGTGTATTTTTCTCATAATGCATGAAATAAATATATAGCATAATAAAAACAGTTGACCACGTATCACATCACATTCTGCCAGTATTAAGTGTGCTTCATTTATTACAGGTTTTGTGCTAGTTGCTTGGAGTTTTGAAACCACTTCAAAATATGTATTTCCACTATTATGTAAAAGTACAAATATATGTTGAGAGAAGATAAAGTGAAATGAGAAATGCTATAAATGATTCCATATTAATTATCAAGCTCAACTATGTTCATATGATTTATCTATTTAGAAATAATTTTCTCTATAGTTTGATTAGATACTTAGGTCCTAGAATGTCCACGTAAGATACTTCATGTGCAGAATTTATGGACATATGTGTGTATGTAAACATTTGCATATAGACACATATGCATATAACATGCAGGTATGCTTTATATTTACACATGGGTGCGTACATATGTAAATATTACGGACGCACAATATGTATGTGTGTATGTACACACATATATGGGGAGAGAGAGGGAAGAGATAAAAAACTCTAGTGAAGCTTTAAAGAAATTTAAATAATGAAGATATTGTGGTATTCTTTTCTTAGTACCAATGTGATATTTATATAGGAAAAAGTTTAGTATTTGTGCCTATACACCGAGCTATAGCAGGGACTATAAAAGCACTCTCTAATGGTGATGCTAGAATACAGATTTATACTCTTAAATAATTAGCACTATCATGTCCCATCTGACCTTAAGAAAATGCCAAGTTCTATTCTCTAGAATAGAACTTTAAAATGGTCACCCCTTAAAATGACAGTTCTCTTTGTAAAGAATCTGTTAATCATTTACATTTCTCATAACAAATAGATAAGTATTGTTTAACTGGTAAATGCACTGTGACCTCATCATCTTGAAGAAGTCCTTCTTCTAGGAAACTCATCTCTTGGGATAACTGGAATTAGTCTCAGGAATAGGAATTAATTGCAGAAAGATAATGAGCGTGGTTTCAATCAGGCTAGGGGGTAAAGGATAGGATAAAGAACTTATATCTTAAGGTTTTGGTTTATCTACTTTATACTAATTAACACAAAATATGAATAAAGCATGACACGAGATTCTGTACAAAACTAGATACTGTACAAAAGACACAGACTATACTTATTGGCAGTGTCAGAAAGAGAGAAATATAAAACTGAAATCTAATTTCAGGTCTTTTATTTAGAACCTGAGTAGGAGAAGTTCCACACTATATATAAAGGCTGAAGAACATTTTCAAATTCTGCCTTTCTTTCCTCCCCTCCTTTCTAACTTCCTTAGTCTGAGTGGAGGTTCACACCTTTATGTCAAAAAACAGAGCTTGGTATTATCTTTTTGTTTTTACAGTTTACTTGCTTATGTGGTAAAAAGAAACAGGTAAACAAACAGAAACAGATAAAAAAACAATTCTCAGATGTACCCCATTCTTTTTAGCATTATTCTGTATGTGCACAAAATTTAATGTGTACGTGCTACCATTTAATGGACAATGTCAATTAATGGTTATGGAATTTTAGGTAAAATCTAATTTCTCTAGGTTCAAGATAAGAAAATGAAATAACAATATATACCTGATCCTATATATAGAGTTTATTTAAGAACATGAAATTTACACTCTTAAAAAGTTTTAAGTTCTCAGTATAATAAATTAACTGTAGTCACATTTCATATAAATTTCTGGACCTTGTTTATCTTATGTGATTGAAATTTTATACATATCGATTAGAATCTCCCTACTTTCTCAGCAACAATCCAGGTGTTGTAAGGTCTATGTGTGTAATATAATTCTTGTAAGTGGAGTCATGAGATACTTGTTTTGCAGTTCATCATCGTAACTAAATGATTTTTTTAAAGGGTTTTCTTCCTTTTAAAGGCTGATTGGTATTCCATTGTACAAGTATACCGTATTTTCTTCATATGTTGGTGGTATTTAAGCTGCTATCAGATCTTGGCTTTTGTAAATAGTGCTGTGTGAACAAGAGGATGCTGAAATCTCTTCACGATCCTGATTTAAATGCTCTTTTATTTTTCTGATTTAGATTGTTTTGGATGTTTCTGCAGATATAGAATTGCTGGATCATGTGACAATTTGATGATTCTATTTTCAGTTGTTTGAGAAACCTTTAGACTGTTTTCCTTAGAAGTTGTTTTATTTTGTTTCCAATTTGTTCCATTTTTCTTCTAATAGTTTCTGTTTTGACAGTGTACAAGTTATAATTACTCCACACCTTCATCAAAACTTGTCTTTCATTGTTTGTTTTGATATCCCCATTCTAACAGATATGACAGATGTGAGGTCATACCCCATTGTGGTTTTATTTGCATTTGCCTGGTGATTAGAAAATATGGGCATCTTTTTTTTTTTGGGGGGGGGGTCATTTTGTTGGTTGCTCTAGCAAAATTTACCAATCTGGAGAGGAGGAGAGGATTTCCAAAATTTACCTCATTAACATAAACTTTGCTGTGACTGAAGGGGCTTTTATTTTTAAAAAGGACATATATTTTATCTTTGTCACTCTGGAGATATTTTAGGAACTGGGAACAAACCTATTACCCCCATAACTTTCATGCAGAATAATATTATAAGAGTTTTAGGAACCAAATGCTAGGAATTGTGTATAAAAGCCAAATATATATTTTTATATTATGCAACAATTTTAATGATGTCTCTAAGAGAATGCTCTGTTTTCCTGGTTTTATTTTTATTTTTTGTATACTCTTGAGAAGACTGTATTTTGTTGTTGTAGGGTGAAATGTTCTGTAAATGTCTGTTAGGTCTGTTGCTCTGTAATGTTGCTCAAGCCTGATGTCTCTTCCTCAATTTTATCTCTAGTTGGTTTATCCATTATTAAAAGTAGACTATTGAAGTTTCCTACTATTCTTGTACTGTTATTTTCCCCTTCTAGTCTGTCAATATTTGCTTTATCTATTTAGCTGTTTTGATAGTGGTTGTATGCATATTTATAACTTTTATAGATTCCTGTTGAGTTCATCCTTTCATTATAATATAATACCCTTCTTTATTATTTGTGTTAGTTTTTTACTTAAAGTCTTCTTGTTTACTGGAAGTACAGCTATTTCTGCTCCTTCTGGTTGCCATTTATGGGTTAGCTCCTTTTGTTCTTTCAAATGTGTCCATAGTATAAAGTAAGGAAGTTTTCCTAGACATTGGAACAGAGAACTGAGTTTACCAGAGAGGGAGGAATGAGATGGAAAGTAAAGTGGAAAGGGGACTCAATGTAGTCTAGGTAGGACTATGAGTCTATTGGTAGTAGGTGTGTTATGTCAACACACATCTGAAGGTGTTTGAACTTGTATCTCTGAATCATATACTGTGTTGTAAACCAATGTTATCTCATTTAAGAAAATTAAGCAAAAAAGTTTTGAGCATCCAAGGGCAGTGGAGAACTCTAAAGTAATGGGATGAGTGTTCCAAGTCATCTATATTATTATTGTGACAGTATAAAATAGCAGAAATACATTGACTAGCACTATAATTTGCTAAATATTTATTGGAAATTGATTAAAATAGCAGAGACTCAAAGGGATATTAGACAAGTTCTTATTTTAGCAGGATAGAGACACCAATAATTGCTATCTAATCTAATCAAGTTTCCTAGCAACACACAATTCTTTAGAGTAGTACAAAGAATGTCAGAGAGAAGTAAAGGAGTTTGCCAGGTGGACAAATTCAGAAATAATATTTTAGGTAGAATAATACTCACCATGGAGTGAGCTCTGAATGGTTAAAGCAGTGTGTGAGCATTTGACTTAGAGGTTGTATATGTTGTGTATATAGGGAGTATATATCTTGAAGCAAAATTCATCTGAGAAGGTACAGAATTTTCTGAGGAAGACTGAAAAGGAAAGAACAAGAGATACTTGAGTTTGGCAGTCAATGACAAAGTTTTCTATACAAATGACAGGAATTCCTAACAGAAGTATCCAGAGGAGTAAAGAAGTAATCGTCTTGAGAATTCTCTATATATTTAAGATGTTAACTACTCATAAAAGGCAGAGATAGGGGTAGTAGGTTTGAAAAGGAGCCTAGAATGAAAATTAATTGAAGCTATCATGATAATGCAAAAATTTTTTTTCCTTGTGGGAGATACTTGTATTATTTATAGACAGAAAGAAGTGAATAGATGTTGTCATGCGAAATAAATATCTAATTGATAAATAAGGTTCTGAGAGAAGTAGACCAACAAAAAATATTAAGTATGGTTCTAGAAGAGATTAGGACCATATCTTTATTTTTAAAAAATAATTATATATATATATATATTTCAGATCTTTATACTCCCCAGAGTTCACCCATCACCTCCCCTTCCTGATCACTCCCACCCATCACCCCCACCATTGTGTACTTTAGTTTGGTTGTTAGTTTGTATTGACTTTTCCTCCTGGCCTTTTGCTTGCTTTTCCTATATCCCATATATTAGTGAAAACATTTGGTTTTCTTTTTCTTTCTGACTTGCTAATATGATTTCTTCTAGGTCCATCCATGTTATCTCAAATTCATCATATTTATCATTTTTAAGATGAATAATATTCCATTGTGTATATATACCACATCTTTTTCATCCATTCATCTGTTTTGGGAGATTTGGGTTGTTTCCATGTCCTTGCAATTACAAGGAAATTATAAATAATGCTTCAATAAGCATCTCATGCAATAAGCATTCAGGTATCCTTTTGTATAAGTATTGCTGGGTAGATTGCTAGGTCAAATGGTAATTCCATTTTCATTAGTTTGAGGATCCTCCATACTGCTTTCCATAATACCAGCTCTTTCTTAAATAAAGGAAGATAAATTAAGATGTTAGCAATCATATTCACCTCCTCTGTTCTTTTTCACTTCTTTATAATGAAATTATGGTGATGAAATTGTGAACTTTTGAATACTTTAGACAATCTGACTCCAATCATATTGATATGAGTAACAAGGGTAAATTTGACTTAGAAGTTAAGGAAAGAAGCAGTTGGCCAGGGTCATTCCACTGGTTATGACCCTTTGGTACTGTCAGCAAGAAGCATCTAGTCATGTGTTAAATTCAATTTCAATTTAAGATACTTCAAGAGGTAGCTTAGTAACATGTCTTACTTCTCATGGTCTTGAATTGCTTTTATATCTTATTAAAGTTACAATATTTATGTTTTTTATAAAGAAACATCAAATCTCTCTTAAAAATTAATGGATAAGAGAAAAGCAAATAAATACTGAGGATGCTTCAGAAACTGTCATGGAACAGATAGGGCCATGTCACTGATTACTTAACAGTGATCAAAAATTGGAAGACTTTATCAGTCTTTGTGTTCAGTATGAGCATCATGAAGGTAAGAAAAGGTCTATGACTGCAGTACATAGCTGCAACAGAGCAGTGGCAGCTTAAGAAACCATAGAGAACACTGTGGCACTCAGCTATACAGACTATTAAATGTCATGGTTTGCTTCATCATTTCATAAATCAAGTTCAGCATTTCTTGAGACTATTTAATTCTCAGTCCTAATTTGTTCCTCACTGTGGTAAACTTACCCTTAATCCTAAAAGATACAGTCCCCTTTTGTTGTCATCATAGACTGACTAAATCCAAATGCCAACATAAATGACTTAAGTTTAGCACTGTTCTTTCCAAGAGACAAAGTACCGGTTAAATCTCTAGAAATGGAAAGACATGAGAAAATTATATTTCGCTCTCTGATTAAATACAATAAATTAGATAAGCACTGCTACTGAGATTTGTGCCATAGTAGAGGTTAGGACTACAATAAGAAGTTGTTGAAGATCTTAAGAAAGGAGTAAATTGCATCTGAAAGATACTTATATTTTGGCAAAGAAATAAGATAGAACTAGGAGAAGTTACAAATAGGATTTTTTGTTTGTTTGTTTTTCTGAAAACGTAAGAGGAGGGCTGTTTTGCAGGGAGCCTCAAGATGACATTCCCAGGACTGGAGACCAAATTTGACAGTTAAGTCAAAAACCCTTCAGACAGGAGTCTGCCTATTTAAAACAGAAGAAGCACAACACCTTCCAGATACAACCATGTCATGTAATTTCTTTTGATCTTAAACCTACCTTCACTGACTTCAGTGTGAATAGGTACCCTTCATCACCTTTTCTTTCTCTTATTAATGATTCGAGGTGATTGTTGTAGCTGCCTCTAGTCAGGACTTTAAATACCCTCCTTGCCCAAACCCAAGCCTCCTATTCCCATCATGATGAAATGAAAGGACATCCCTTTGTTTCATTCTCTTTAGAAGTCAAAGCTCCCTTTGGGCCTTACTTGGTATCCAGAGTTGAAGTTGTAGCAATTAAATCTTCCATGAAAATAAATGAATTAAAAGTAGAAATGTTATGGGTTGAATTTTTGACTAAACTTCTGCCAGCTCTTGCAGTGCTTTATGAAGAGATGCTGGCTGATTCAATAAATCTCGGCTGGCTGTTGTCCAGGAAAAATTATCACCCTCCTGTTGAAGGATCTCTGGCTTCTCCTTAGTAAAGCAAGGGGAGGAGGAATCATTCTGAGTTGTGCATTATATATTAAATTAAAATATATGTTTCACCCATTTAGCAGCCTGAATAATAAAAGCTGTATACAGCTGCAACAACTCTGCTCTATGCATTTTAATGACTGATTTGTGAATATACTAGAATTATAGCGGCTATTCAAATATTTTCCTTTTTTAAGAAGTCACAAATCCCTCCCTTTAAAAATGCACAGACAAACACTTTATAATCTTTTAATAATTTGTACTAAAGAGTTTTAAAGCTTAGAATATGTGGAAATTATTTGTTTTAGGGGCAGTAAATATAATGGACTTGTCAATATGGTATTCAAATAACTGTCAAAATATTTGGAGTGTCTCCAAGAAGGGAACCTAACTCGATTTCTGCATTCAAATGAATTCTAAATAGAAAAAGTGATATACAGTTCAAAAGGAAGCATTAGACTGCAAAGCACCTTTTCATTTCTCTGAGGAATTGTGATCTACCTTTCACATAGACTTTTAAATGGCTGCTGAGTTTTTCAGGTTTCTCAGATGTTCATACTTAAATCAGTTGAAACTAGTTAAGTAGAGTCACAATTGGAATTGTAATTTCTTTTCTTTTCATTTTTAACCAAATGGTGAAGAAAGCTAATAAAATTGGTAAATGAACATCTGTAATCTTTAATATGGTAAGTAGGTCTTTGAAGGGCAACAGGATGCTTTATTGATTCCCAGAGATTATTTTTCCAACACTGCCAGTTTTGAAAGAGGAGCTTTGTACTTCTTGTGTGGTGCCCCATAAACCACAAACCAAAGGTTTCTTGGATGGGTCCTAAAAGTCAGGAGATTTAGAGTCACTTATAAGGAAATAAAGTGACATGACAAAGATAACATCAAGATATCCTCAGTTCTTCATCAAAACTTAAAAGATATGTTAACTAAGCCATTGGATATATAGGATACTTATCAGTATTGAAAGGAAAGTATCAGTAATTTATCAGATGTCCATTCTTGAGTTGGAAGTGTTAAACACAAACTTTTATGATCCCTTGTATCACATGACCAAACATTGTAACCAAAACACATGACCAAAAATTGTAACCTGTATTGTTTGTCCCTTTCAACCTCAAAACACCCCCCAGGTGTTTCTTAGCACTGCCCCCCAGAGTCTCACTTTACAAAGCAGATTTAAATAATTAGGGACAACTTGAATATTTTCAGAAGTTGGAAATTAATATTTCACTCCTGATTATATTATTGGTTATAGCAGTGATAAATCAAATTTCTTCCTAAGCAGTGGTTTCTGCACCTAGTTACTGATAAAAAATATCTGTTAGGAGAATTAATTTAGAAAAACACCTTTGACCAAAGGCAATCTACAGATTCAATGCAATTCCAATAAAGATCCCAATGATATATTTTAAAGAGATAGAACAAAAAATACTGAAATTCATATGGAACAACAAAAGACCCCGAATAGCTACGTTTGAAATTATTTTTCTAGAAGTACTGTTCTAGGTGACAGTAAAATGTCCATAAAAGATAGGATAGTAAGTAATTTGGGTTTTGGGGTATCTCTCTAATATAGTTGCTCAAGCCTCCCATTGCAATGCAATTAAGACATAGACCATATGGATGTGGCTAGTGGATTTGCCCCATGGACTATTCTAGAGCAATGATTCTCAGGTGGCTTTAGTCTGTCATTTGGAGGGAACTTGGGACATTCAGTGGGGATAAAGGTTCAAGTGAATCCTATTGAAATGGTCACTTTTTTTTTTTTACTGAGTTTATAGGAAATTCATTTTTGGCAGAATAACTTAGTGTGACAAGTAGTTCATTAAATATACACAACTAATATAAACAAAGGTCAGAAATTACTTTTAATTACTTTTAATCATGGCACCATTAATATATATAACAAGAGTGATGCTTGAAAGAAGTATGAAACAAGATAATTTCAAAATCAAATTTGAAAATATGATTTCAAGGTTTTTAGCAGACCTATTTAAAAAGTAAAAAAAGAAAAACAGGTAAAATTAATTTTAATATATTTACTTTAGCTTACTATATAAATATTTTGCATGTAATCAATACTATAATTAATAATGGGATACTTTACATTTTTTTTCTTGAAGGCATCTGACCTATTTTGTATATTTTATATTAGCAATATATTTCAGCCAGCAACATTTCTGATGTCCCAATTATGGAATATGGAAACAAGTAGAGAGATGGAGCTTTAGATAAGAGGAAGACCTCCTATCTCTCTAAGCCCCTCTGGCACACTAGAGGGTGATTGACAGCCTGTCTCTCAACTGTGTCACAGTCTCCTAACCTCTTTGGAATGTCCCAAGAGACATATGACCCATTAGTAAATGACTGTTGCCCCCAAAAGTAAATTCTCCTGTTATCGAGCATCCCCTCATCCTCCTTGCTGCATGTTAAGTATGCTTTGCTACTTCCTCATTACATCATTGTAACATTTCCTTGCTGGGGTATATAAGGAGCATCACAACTTCAATAAAGTTGGACATGGACACACTCCCAGGATCCCCGTTCTGTGGGCTAGCCTCACAGATCACTATCAATTTCTTCTGTCTCAATTTCTTCTTCATTCTACATGGGACTCCTAACACAAATATCATATGATACCAAGTGGATACCACAGGAAAAGATCAGATAATCACTTAAGACCACTGGAATGTATTTTGAGAACAGGTGATGTAGCATAGAACTGATGAATGCTTTCTTTCTCTTCCTTATAGCATTGAACCCAGCAGCAACCTAAAAATGTCTCCATAGTGTAGCATTTTGGGAAGTGACCACCAAACAAGAGAGATGGTATTTAGGATACACCCCCAAGCCCATCTCCATAAACCCCACAACATTTATTCCAGAACTCATTTCAAATAGTTGTTTTCACTTTTTCCAACTGAGATTGAAAATTACCATGCCAGGATAGATCAGAGAGCAGAAAGTGAGAGAAATTACCAGCTAGGTGAAGATAGTAAAGATGGGGCCATCTGTGGAAACTGACAAGTAGCCACTTTCCGGGAACTAAATGTGTCACTGACCAAAACACATCTGCACATCCACCACTGCCTGTCCACTTCAGCTCTTTGTCCTATCTTGGTCAGGCTATCCAAACCTGACCAGAAAGTCTATCACAAATACCATTTCCCTAGAATTTCTCCTCTCTTTCTTACCAAGCAGGGAAAAAAATGCCCCTATCTAAAGCTTCACCAACCTCTCTCTAATGTTCATAGCTGCACAGATCCACAAAGTTAAAAATTCAAAAAGCTCTGGAAACTAAAAGCTTTTAATCCCCCCTCCCCCAGTGATAAAATCTTACCTGATATGATCTGAACTCATTTATCAGAGTAACCTGACTTCAATGGGCTGGAGTCTCTTTATAGGCTTTTATTGAGCTAACAATTGCAAATTTTTTTCAGTGCCAAAATATTAATGTGTTTGAAGGTAGGTGCTGTCCTAGATCCACCAGGATGATTTTTTAATATTGGTGTCTACACCACTTTATATTTCTATTAGCAGGAGTATTCTGAACCGGTTTCAAACGTGATTCAATTGGTAGTAACCATAAATAGGAAGGTAGCATTAAATATCCTCCATGTACTTACACATTTTGACTCAATTATCTAATATAACAGTTCTCTTTAGATGTTAAAAGTAGGGCAGAATTGGGTAATGTGTCTGAGGACACACAGCTCAGTTGAATGCAGTTCACCATTCTTACCACTGTGCAAAAGTACCCCCCTCATTTGACATGTAATATGTGAATTTCTGTCTTCTCATTAGGATTTCTACTCCTTAAAGGCAAGAACTGTCTTCCTAGTGCCTTTTACCTGGAAAGGGTGAACATAACAGTATTTAAACAAGAATCAATGAATTAGAAAGAAGAGCTCTGAATTTCAGGACTGACTCAAGAACTGCTAACTGTTCTATGAAGCTTATTTAACTTTCCATCACCTAACAGTTCTTCAGTTCTGTCTCCATTAGTGAAAATGAGTACAAGCACAAACCTAGATGCTCACACATCAGTTACAAAGAAGATGGTGTCTGCTTCCACCCCGACTTAGTCTTTACTCAGAGCCTTGCATGGTGTTAAGATATAAGTGTGTGTCTTCTTTTGGTTTATCCTCTACCATTTCTGGGGAGGTATGATTGCCATTTTCATGTAACAGGTATGAAAACCAAGGTTTTAAGATGTGGGATCATGAGGATTGGAAGAGGTGCCATTGTATTAAAATTTATGTACTGTGAATCTGAAACCGGGTGAAAAGAAAAAAAAGACTTTTAGCCTTGAACTTAAAACACCTCGGCCTGCTTCTCCCTATGGAGCAGGCTCCCAACAGTTAATAAGCATCTTTACTGTTCACCTACTATTGGTATGCAAAAATCAGTAGCAGCCTGTCTCAGCTCTCTTCCCCTCTCTCAGGCCTAAAAAAGAAAAACTTAGAAACACAAGTTTAAACTTTAGACTAGTTTGCCTCAATTTATCCTTTTTGAGACTTCCATAGGTTCTTTCCAACAACCCCAGCCTTCTCACCAAAATCCCAAGCCAAAGCAAGACTCTCACAGTGCAAACTAACTTATTACTAAACAAAGTGATTTCCTAAATACTACAAAAAGAAACAGCTAAGTAAAACTCCAAATTACTTTAACATACATACTTTTCCATTCCTTGGGTTTAAGTCCTGTGGGGTTGTCTCTGAGAAAACATTCTCAGCATGTCCAAAGTCCTTTCCCTAGATTGTCTAAAAATCCTCAGTCTCTTTGTCTTGATCATCTCACCAACATTAGTCAGAGTTCATCTCCACGTGTTCAGAGACATCATCCTCTGGTGTGCTCCTTTGGCGTGCTCAAACTCTTCCATGCTGTCTTTTCCTGGTCCTCCAGGTAGTAGAAGAAGCTCCATAGTACCAGAACCAGCAAAGTTTACTTTCTTTTCAGGCCTGACTTTTTCACGGCCTCTTCCAGACACAAGTCAAACTCAGTAAAACAAACTCCAACACAGAGTTCAAATCTCCAAACTCCTTAACTTGCTTTAACAGACTCTCCTAGCCTGGGTCAAAGACGGCAGGCCCCAGGCCTTGGCCACATGGCCAAGCTCACATGGCTCACATGGCTCACATTTTCATCCCACCAAATGGCAGAATCCAAACCTGAATCTCAAATCTGAAATCAGAATCAGAATCAGAATCAGACTCCCTTTCTTTGTTCCAACTCTCATTATTTATCCTTATCTCCCCTCCAAGAGAACTCCTGAGATAGGAAGCCCTGTCAGGTCTGTATGTTAATTAAAATCCTACCCAGCTCTTAGTAACATTAACAATTCTAAAGCAAGAGACAATGGCACCCCAGGGGGTAGGTGCCCCCTATCAAATCCATAACACTCCTTCTTTGTTTATGAATTTCTTTTGAAGCCACTTTGTGGGATGATGTTACAGTTACATTCTCTGTGTCTAGCCTGGATGGACTTCCTTCCTCCATAGACGACCTGTTACCCATGATTTCCTCCCAGCCTGGTGCCAGGTTGGGTGGAGACGCCCACTCTACACAGAGTGGTATTTTTGAACTCCTCAATTTCTGGGGAACTGGGGTTCCAGACACACATCACTGTGCCCAGCTGGAGCTACATTCTAAGGTACATTTCACTTTCTAACTTCAGTCTTTTTTTCTACCCTTATCTCTTGCCATCCTAGTTACTGTTGAGGAAGTGTAATTGATAAGGGATGTCTACCCCCGGGGTGTCATTGTCTCCTGTTATAGGTGTTTCAAGGTCAAGTTAAAAAGTCTTTATTTTTCTTCACAGGGTTTCACAATCTCTTGAATATTCATTCTATCCCATGACCATAGATAATGCTCATTAATCCTCATGATATTAAGGATATTGATACTCCCATTTAAAAGATGGGGGGAATGGAGGCTTCTAGATGTTAAATAATTTGCTCAAATTCATTGGTGTCTGAACCGGAGTGCAAGCACATACTAACCGATCGAAAATTGTACACACTTACAATCCACCCCACGTTATCCTGCATTTTACTGATATACCATCTCATCACTCTCAGAATGAATTCCAATTATTCAAAAAAACGCTAAACTAATACATGGAACTTCTTTTCATTGAACTTTCTACCCACTCATTCAATGAAGAAACACGTAGTTAATTGAAAATTCTAATCGAATTCACTAGGGATATGTTTTTGATCTTTGCATGAAATATTTCCTGTGTGCTTCTGTTCTACCTGTACATTTCATTTTTAAAACCAGAACCTTTTCTCAATGAATCATATTTATCAGCAAAACACAGTCCAAGTCACTGAAATAAAAATGAAATGAAATGAAAGGACAAAGGTTGAATAAAAAAAGTCTTGAACAAAAACCCTTTAGCCACAAATGGATACCAGATTGAGGATTTTATTTTCCTTCAGAAGTGATTAATCATAGTAATCACTAGTAAACAGTAATGCATATTAGTGTCACCTCTTTATACATTAACAAAACAACAGATCAACTCAGCACCAACTCATTCTATTTGTTGGAATTTCTTTTTAAGAACATCAATGTGTTTTAGAAAACAAAAGGCTTTAGGAGCACTTTGATTGACTGGAAGATAGAAAGAAAAGCATTCTTTTCCTTTCCTTGGGTTTAAGTCCTGTGGGGTTATCTCTAGATCTTCAAACAAGTCCCTCCCAGGGAGAAAAATCCCAGTGCTTACAACATGCATCCTGAGTGACTGACTACTCCCAGTCACCTCCCATTGGAAGTGTTTGGTGAGCTATGCAGATCACGAAGATTGGGTAATAAAAACCCACCACCATCCAACCAGGGAAATCTATTACTCACCTCTTCTATTAATAGAGTTAGAGCTTCGATTTCACACTGCAAAAAGCTCAGATTTATTTTGCTTACTTGAATCTCAAAGCTTGAGTGGTCTCCGATTTGGGAAATGTAAATTCTGCTTCTCCTTAAACTAAATAATAGTTCTATTTATAATACTTGTCATTGCCTTCACACTCCTCCTTTGCATATAAAATGCTGCAATATATACACCTACTCTAAGGTTGTTGATAGGGTGCACTTAGCATTTTTTAGAAAATAGAAAAAAAGAACCTATACACCTGGAGGTGATGGGAGGTATCTGAAACAATTGTCCCTTCCACCCACTTATAAATGAGAAGGGGAAATCCCTCCTGTTCATTCGTAAATTTATGCAGAACCTTTCTTTTTTTGTTGAACCCTTGGATTTGGTTTTATAAATGTACTGAGGGTTTTGTTTTAGGCCATTTCTATTTCTCAGAATGCCTCCTACCTTCATGTATCAATAATTAGCAAAAAGGTGAATTGCAGCTTAAGCTGCTAATAGCCAATCCTAGTTCCCTTTTTCATGTGTGGAAGACAATTGATATTAAAAGTGGTAAGAGTTAAGTGCAAAACTAACCCAACCAGCCATTGGGTGGCACTGTTGCTCCATTGAGTTCTCAGTTAAAGACCATTTCTCTTATATTCAAAAAGGAAAAGAAACTAAGCATGAATGTGCCTTAAAGAAAGTAACATTGCTTAAAGGAGACAGTTGGCTTTCCTCATGTTTTTTTTTTTTTTTTTTTTTTTTAATTCACTAAACACCCTTTGACCCTTTGAATGACAAGTAGGTTTCCACTCAAGGGTTAATTTCAACTGTTTGATAGATGCTACCTAGAGCCTTCTGTTGAGAAGGATTCTGATGTGAAAGGTAAGAAAAAGGGGAGAATGGTATGAATTGATTAACCATGTCTGCTGTGGGTACAGAATAGAGGATAGAGGAGTAGTTATATGCTTGCCATTCTTATTTCAACCTATATTTTGAATTCTATAATTTGATGACCTATGATTAGAATGAATTTGGCACTACCACTGGGGCTGAAAAAAGAAAATAAGGGTAAAATAGAAAATAGTTTTTTTAGAGTGATGAAGTTAGAATACTGGAGCACATTGTTCTTCCCCAGTTAGGTGAACATGACCTGACTTAGAAAGGCTCTCTTTGCTTGCCTCACCTAACCTAGCCAGAGTTATGAGAAAAGGATTATGAGAGGATTATGAGAAAATGGTGACATTGCCATGAAAAGGTTAATAGTTTTGGGCTGGCTAGAGGGTGGAGGCCTAAAAGTTGTCTTCAGTCCCACTATCAAAACCTCAAACCCCAAACTATCCCGTTACCTTAGAGTTAGAATGCTATGCTTATTTGATTCCAGCTGTATTGTGAGTTTAAGATTTCCTGTGAAAGAAATATGACTGCCACATGTATATGATTCTGAGAACATTAAACTTTTTCTTCTGCATCCTCTAACAAGTAATGCATGGACTCTGGAATATTTACTAAATGGGCTTCACAGTGGTGTTTTTAGTGATAATAGCAATGACCTTTATTTGTGCTGTCTAGTAGGTAGGTGTACACACATGAGACTACTGAGCCCTTGAAGATGAAATGAGGCTACTTTGATTAAGAACCTGGGCTTTTACTTTCTGTGTAATTTTAATCAATTTGAATGTAAATGCACATAACCAAATGTGGTTACAAGCTATTGTATGGGAGAGAAAAGTTACCCTAGGCATCATTAGTACTGGGGTCTGAAACATACACAGTCTATCAAACCAGATGGTCCTCACACAAGCACAGCCATGCCCAGTCAGGAGAGCTAAGGTTTATTACGTATTCATGATCTGTCCAGCACTGTTCTAAGTATCTTCCCCATGTCATCTTCCCAACATTATATGGAAAAATAAGCATTTTTCCATCTTACAGATGAAGTTTATGAGTGATAAACCCTTTGATGATAAAATCCAGTTAAACATATTGACTCTCTGTACTAGCTGATAGTTTGATTTCCATTCCAGTGAATATTGTTTAATTGTGTATTCATTTGTTTAGAAAGAGAACTGAGTGTGTGCTGGTGAGGGGTCTGACACGGAGGCTATGGCAGCCTCAGGTCTGCTGTACCAATAGGTGTCCTCTTTGAGAAGCAATACATTCCTGGGGGAGCCCCATCTCCTCCTCTCCTATGATGAGCTTATCCAAGTATCCTCACTAACAAAACAGACTACCTTTCTGGGAGGTTTACTGGCAAATCCAATTTCCTCCAACTCATTGCATTTACAGGTTGTTCGATCATCCCCTATAGGTAAGTGTTGAGGGTTGTGGGCAGTTGCCTGCACCTATACTAACTGTACTTCCTGTACTTCCCAAGACAAGTTATGACCTCAGATGCTGTTGAGGCTAAACATTTCTTTATGAGAGGAAATCACCAAAACCTTATGTTAGACTGAATAATGTCCTCCCTACCAAAGAGGTGTATGTTCTAACCCCCAGAACTCATGAATGTGCTGTTATACACTGTAGAAGGAACTTTGCATTTGTGACTAAGGATTTTGAGATGGGAAGATTCTCCTGGATTACATTGGGTGGCCCTGATGTAATCACACACAAACACAGATACAGACAGACAGACGGACACACACACACACACACACACACACACACACACACACTTTTAAGAGAGATTCACAAGGTCAGAGAGAATATACCATGGTGATGGAAGAGAAGTGAGAAGCTACTCTTTTGGCTTTTGAAGTAGAAGAACGGGTTAGGAAACAAGAATTATGGCATCAAGAAAATGGAAAATACAAGGAAATAGATCTCCCCAAAGGCCTACTATTTTGAACTTCTTAGTTCTGGAATCTGGAGGTCATGTATTAGTGAGGCTGTAAGAAATGTGTTGTAGCTGTGAGAGGAAATGAATACAGTTTTTTAGAGAAGGGGCCTTTAAAAAATTATAATTATTTTTATTAAGATAGAATTGGTTTACAATACTGAATACTATTCAAAAATACAGGATCCCACATTTTTAGATATATGTGATCAAACCATACCCACCACTAAGGCACCCATAGTCATGCACCTTAGTCCATTGGGCCCCCTCTCCACTTTGCCCTATACTCTCCCACACCCTCTCTGGTAGCCTGAATTTTATGGTCAGATTTTACAGATTAATGAGCATTACCAGGGAGAGAGGGAAGGGCTTTCCAGACAGAAAAATTGGCAAGTTCAAAGGCACAGTGCTGCAAAGCAGCAGTCAGTGTGTATCTCAGGTACCTGTGGCTCAGGTGTGTTTCAGGGAAATAAGGGATTTCCTGTGCTCTGGTGGCACTTTGAGAGCCCTGTGCTATGGGAACAGTTTCTCTGCTCAGCCTTGGCATGATGAGACTGATTGCAGGCCAGGCTGTCATTTTCTGAGCCACTTGTAGACCGCAGGGGTCTCCTGTGGTTTTGCTCCATATATTGCTCTTCCCACAGAGATCAAGAGAAGGGTCCATAAATATTTGCTATAGGAAAGGATGACAGTTCCAGAGCAAAGGCCACCATTAAAAGAAAGAAAGTAGCTAGAGAGAGAGGAGACTTCTGTGGTCTGAGATGGAAAATTATTTTTTTAATAATATACATTTTTATTGAACAAGTTTTGCTTATATTTGCCTTTTGGGTATTCCTTCCTCCTCCCCCATCTCACCCTCCTGGGCTCTCCATCTCTTCTCCACTGCCATTTATTGTTTCATTTTTAGTCCCTTAGGTTTCTCCTCTTCTTTCCTGTAGCAATTTCCTTTTGTCCGAGGTGGATGTGGTTTCCTGAGACACAGTGGCCTGTGCTTAGTTTTCCAAGTGTCTTTTTGCTGCTGACCACCAGTTCACACATGACTGTCTTCTTTCAGTGCCTCCTCCTTCTTTCTGATTGGCTGCTCTGACCTATTTTCTGTCATATTTTGCTTCTAATGAAATTGGGTAAAAAGAAAAAAAACACTTTTTGACTTTACTTGAAACACCTATGCCTGCTTCTCCCTAGGAAGCAGGCTCAGTTTATTAGCATTTTTGCTGTTTACCTGCTATTGGTATGCAAAAATTAGCTACCAGCTTCTTTCAGCTCCTTTTAACTGTTCACCTACTATTGGTATGCAAAAATCAGTTACCAGCTTCTCTCAGCTCTCTCTCCCTCTCTCAGACCTGAAAAGAAAAACTTAGAAACACAGTTTAAACTTTAGACTAGCTTGTCTCAATTTGCCCTCTTCTAAACTTCATTGGTTCTTTCCACCATCCCCATCCTTCTCACCAAAATCCCAAGTGGAAGCAAGACTCTCAGAGTGCAGACTAATTTATTTCTACAAATTTCCTAATTACTACTAAAGAAACATGTAAGTAAATTATTTCCTAATTACTACAAAAGAAACATGTAAGTAAAACTCTGATTACTTTAATATTGTCTTAACCCTTTCTCAACATTGTCCAAAGTCCTTTCCCCAGATTGCCTAAAAATCCTCAGTCTCTCAGTCCTGATTGACTAGTGTCTAGTCAATCAGAGTTCATCTCCAGATGCTCAAAGATATCTTCCTTTGGCATGCTCCTTTGGCTTACTCCAGCTCCTCCATGCTGTCTTCTCCTTGTCCTTCTCCAGGTAGTAAAATCTCTATGGTACCGGAACCAGCAAATTTCACTTTCTATTTTCAGACCTGACTTTCACACGGCCTCTTCCAGACACAAGTCACAAACTCAGTGAAACAAACTCCAACACGGAGTTCAAATCTCCAAACTCCTTAGCTGCCTTAAACACATGCTCTTAGCCTAGGCCCACCAAATACTGCAGGCCCCAGGTGGCCACATCGCCAAGCTCACATGGCTTACATCTTCATCCCACCAAATGGCAGAAAACCAAACCTGAATATGAATCTGAATTTCAGTATCCTCCCTATTTTTGTTTCAAACCTCTTTATATATTCTTTCTGTTTTCCTGCCTTCCAAGAACAGCTCCTAAATCATTACATTACAACAACGACAACAACAACAAAACCCATTTTACTTCTTCCTTTCCCTTGTATTTTTCTAAAAGAAAATTTTAATTAAGGCCATTCTTACATTTTAGCATATCTTCCTTAAAATCTGCAATCTCAAACAAGACACAATGATGGGGGTGCTGGTGTCCCCGATTATTTCTTTGTTTTGCAGTTCTCGTTGCTGGCATTGGGAGGTTTCTCCCACCAAAGTTTGTGCATCCTTTTTTTTAAAAACTGATAGGCCCTAGCAGGTCCAGTTCGTTGTGGGGCTACTGCCTGTCTCTGTGACTTTGCTCACCCCTAAAGTGGGATGGTCCTTTGATCACACTGAAGGCATCTCTGAAAGGGAAATTCCATTCCTATTGTTGTAGATCACAGTGGTTCTATTTCTGAGGTAGTTTGTCTCTATAATCAGTCTTATAGTCCTGTGTCCCATGGATCTGACATGTTCGTTGTTCTGGAATACTTCTTTTTCACCTCTGTATTCTTCGTGTTCAACTGCCATTGAGTCACTGATTTAGTTGCTTCTGGTGAGGGTTGAATGGATTTGGAGAAGACCAGAGGGAATGACCCCTAACATCCACAACCCTCTGCCAATTGCCCCCTCCCTCTCCTGCCAGCCTGCACATCTGGTGGGGAGGGAGAGGGAGTCTCAGGGTCCATCAGCATAGCTGAACTGGGTGTGTGGGGTTACCCCCAACTCCCCTGGTCACCTCGTGATACAGTGACCTGGGGGCACCCCCAGCGGTTTCCCGCCGCCCTGGGATGTGGCAGGGCCCCTCTACCTTGTGCCCACCAAACCTCAAAAGGAATGCAGCAGGCTGGGCAACTGGAGACTCAGGACCCAGCAGCATGGCTCTGAGATAGGTATTTTTGTTAGCATTAGGAAAGAATGAGATGAGGCAAAGTACCAGTTTCAAATTAGACAATGGCTCCTGAAGGAATTTGAATTTATTTTGATTCTTGTAGTGTACCTACTGCCTTTATTTCTGGTATCTTTATGTCATAGTGGGATCTTGAAAAATTAGTTATGATATTTTAATTAATCTTATGCTTTTTCCCATCCTTTTGGGAGACTTTTCTGATAAAGCAACTGTCCTAAGGGATAAACTCTCTCTGTAAACCCGATTCAGGAGCTCCAAGTTTCCCTTGGCTCAAGATGCATGGACAGAAGGAACTGAAAGGTGATTTTCTGTTTCATGATGTTGACTCCTCTTCCCTAGACCTCATCATGCAAAGCTCCAAAGTTCTCTGGTGGTAGCTGGTGAACACAGTGTGCTCGTCATCTGGAGTTCTCCAGACAGAGATGAATGGTATTGAGAAGATGCAGGCAAGATGGGCCCCAGGAATATGAGATTTTAGAACACTTGCCACTTTTGTCTTTGAACAGTTAACTTATGTGGGCCATTCTTTTATCTGTGCTGTGGAGTTTGGTTTGTTAAGCATTCCCAGGGAATTAGTCAGTAAAAGGGCAGGGCCTGGGTTGAAGGAACTTAGGCATTTGCTTAACCCACAACATTCAGTGGGGAGAAACAACAGAAGCCTCAGTAACTAAGATAGATGACATTTAAATATACAATATTTGAAAAATTAAAAAAATGTGAGAAAATTCATGGTGCCTCCCTGGAGCCTGAGGCAAAAGGAGATATCAGTTAGTATTGAGCATGTTTTTATTTAAAATGTTTGGTATGTTGATTTTTTTTAATCACTGTGGATTTTGCATTAACTTTGTTTTTTTAAAGACATTCTATCAAAATAATACTTATATTGACTATTGAGTTTTAGGTGTCTTTTGGACTGGATATTAGATGTCAATACCTGGGAGTTAAGGAAGGAAAGAATGTCAAGAGTAGGGATTTACCACCTAAATTTGGTGTTTAATCTTAGTATGTTTAAACTTCATTTATGTCAGCTGAATGCAGTTGGTAAGACATGATTCTACTCACCTTCCTCAGTGGAGAAACAAAGGGCATCTGATGCCAGGAATATGTTCTTACCACAGTTTCTCGACTGAGATTTGTGATGTCCTTTTTCTTTCTTCATGACTGTTTCAGCAATTTGTTATTCTAGTTCATGGAAGGATTGAGAATATCTATGTATGAGAATTTGACAGTGTTAAATTTTCTTGTGTTTTCATTCAGGTAAAAGCATAAAAATAGTTACTGTGTTACTGCTATTGCACTATTGTTTTGGGTTTCAGAAAATAGTTATTGCCTATAGCTGGTCACAACATCTAAACATAAAGATCTGTATATCTCCATATCATTTTCCATCACTTAGCTTTTTGATTTCAATTTAATTGTGATGACTTCCACTGACATTTTTCTTATGGTATTTTATCTCTAAAAATAAATACTTTAGGTGGATAGTCTATCCATACCCCGTCCTGAACCTGGCCAGCTCAGGTTGTCCACCTATCTCCTTTTATTTTTTTATCTTTCATTTCCCTTTTCTTAAAAACTTGTCTCTATCACCCCCCCCACCCCAAATAAATTATTTAACAGTGTATTATAGATATATACGTACATAATTAGGTTGACAGGTAGATAAGTAGACAGATGGCTGGATAGTAGACAGTGATAGTGGGTTAATTTACTTGAAAGTTCATTTAATGAAAGTTAAATTTTATTTCTCCCCAATTATTTCCTAGTTACCTAATACCAGGCATTAGCTGCTAACTAGTATATGTGAATGAATTTGGGCTGATGCTTATTATCCATATTTTTGATAATCTTCCTCTGACCTAATTTTTGCTGTATGATTTAGCCCATAACAAAGTAAAAATAATGAAGGGAAAAATTGCTCGAAGTCGCATAGTATATGAGTGTTAAAATATGTATGTTTGTTTACACAGTGTCAAAATGCTCCTCATATCTGAGTTTATGCTGGGTGCTTAATGGTGAGGAAACTACCTGCTGAACCAATAAAGTCACAGAAACTAATGAGGAGAGATTCTACCCCTGTGCACTAAGGCTGTGTTAGAAGGAGACAGTGTGATCATAGAGACTGCTGCCAAGAAAGGAGACAGATGAGGGACAGGACAAATCCAAGTAACTTGCTGGAAGACAACAAATGAGAGAAGCCAGTTTTATAATTTACAGGACTGTGGCTACAAGTTGCTAGTGGGGTAACAGACTTCCATGTTTTGTTTTTAGGTCTAGTACTAGCTACTTCTTTTCCTTCTATTGAAGTAACATTGATTTCTAACAGTTTATAGAAATATAAGATCTTATACAGAAATATAAGATCTGCATGTACTCTATTCTGCTGTAGAATGTAATATATATATATATAGAAATATATATAATGTATCATGGAATATATAGAATTATATATATTACATATATTTACATTTCTTATTTACATTTCTATATTTATATATTTATTATGCCTATATAGAAATATATATAATGGAATATATAGTAATATAGGATCTGCATGTGCTCTACTCCAATTTTCACCCATTGCCATAAAATTGACCTCTTTCACCCAATTCACTGATCCCCAAATCCCTCATCCCTCTAGTAACCACTAATTTTTTTTGTTTATTTCCTTTGCTTATGAGTGAAATAATCTGACTTTTTTTTTCTTCTGACTTATTTTACTGAGCATAAACTCTTTAGGTCTATCCATATTGTCATAAATGGCAGGACTTTATTTAATAGTTGAGTAGTATTCCATTGTCTGTATATACCACCTCTTCTTAACTCACTCATCTATTGATAGGCACTCAGGTTCTTCCCAAATCTTGACTGTTGTGGACAATACTGCTATGAACATATATATTCTTCATATTAAACATTAGCATATTTTTCAAGTAAATATTCAGTCATATGGTGTTTCTGTTCTAAATTTTTGGAGAACTCTACCACGTTGTCTACACCAATTTACATTCCTACCGCATATGAGGTTCCCTTTTCACTTCCTCCTGACCAGCACTTGCGTTATGATTTTGGAGAATCACTATTCTCATAGTGATTCCGTGATATGTCATTGTTGCTTTGCTTTTGCTTTTCCGGATAATAAGACATGGGCGACAGATCCCCTTTAAAGGAAATCCACTCATCTGTGACAGTGGGGTATTGATTGCTTTGAATCTGGAGAGACTAAAAACTTGGATCATGTTTGCACTTCGCATGAAGTGACACAAGACAGAGGGTGGGCATACTGAGTATAATTCGAATGTCCGTTCTTTCCTTCACTAGTTGTGCTTTTGACTCATCTATCTAACCTCCTTAAAATGGGAGAAGCCTTAATAAGTAGTTTACAATCTGGAGGGGCATTGAGGTAATAGATTTAAGGGGCTTCCCCACAGGGTATCCAGCAGGATATTTTAAATCATAAACCACTTTATGGGTACATGATATCCTTAAACAGAAGACCTGTGTAGGCTGACCTCACCTGTGAACACTCTCCCTGTCACCATGCACCAGTCATTGTCTTCACTTTCTGTTTTATCTACATGAGCTCACTCCTCCAGCAATAATCTTATGCTGACTGTTTTCTCTGCCTAAATTCTCTCATCCCAGCTGTTTACAGAGATCATCCCTGACTACTGAACTAAAATTTAGTACCTCCCTCCACACCCTTTAGTCACCTTCTATTCCATTAGCCCATATTACTTTTTCCACAGCATCTGCTACTACCTGAGATTGTTTGTTTGCTCCTTATTTTTTGTCACCTAAGTGTTTATCCTTATTTACAACACCACCTGGCTATAGGCACTGCTTAAAACAATAGACAATGACTGAGTGAGCACAATGCCCATTAGTCAAACAAGGCTATCTCTTATTTGTGTTGACACTATTCACACACATCAGATGATGAATTTAGGCTTTGAAAGGTCATTCTGTGGGGCTGTTCAGTGAGATTTCTGTCTGAGGTCCAAGGAGGAAGGCCTTTTGTCTCAGGATTAGAGGGCTCTTTGTTTTTACTGCCTGGAATAGGTACTGTCACAGTCCATCATTTGAACTTTCATGGTATTGAAGTGCTGATATATTTGAGATCTTAATAGCAAAAGTAAAAAGAATATTTACATAGACCATAAAAGGACACCCTATGCTTCCTTTCTGCATTTTTACAGCATCTCATCAGCGTAGAGAGTGGATTCACTGATGCACGAAGTTTTATGTTATCTGCGGCTTGCACCACTGTCAAATGACCACCCTGGCTTTAAAACTTCTTGAAGCAAATCACCCATTGTCACTGATACTAAAATGAAACTTCTTCCTTAAATCCCAATAAATCCCCCAATGTTATGCAAATTGAAAAATACCCCTGTCAAAAAACTGTCAGATAACACCTCTCATTCCCAAGGACTATTTGTAAGCATACAGAAACATCCAGAAAGAAGTAATAAATTGTTCCAGTACACTATTCTGGCAGCCATTAATAAATCAATATGAAGGGGAGTTCTGAAGGGCAAAATGTTGCTGTCGGTGGGTGTCCGATTTAATTTTGCTCTAAATTAATATTTCGAATATGATAAGTGAGCTGGCAGGAACAGATTTCACGATTAATTCTATGGAGTCGAAAATGCTTTGATGGCACTTTAATAGCAGCTCTGCGGATCTAAAAGTACCTGCAATGGGTTCACGTGGGCAAGTCCACAAATTGCATGATAATGTGGATCCCACCCAAGGAGGAGATTTACTTTTTATTTTTAAATCTCTGGCGCACCTTGGGAAAGACGTGTTTCATCATGCAGGCAGAGACATTTTTATAGCATTGTGAGCCAGGGCTGAATGATACATGTGGTGTGAGTGAGCAGAAAGGACCATTACCACCGTCTGTAGGTCCTGCTTCCCTGAAGTCACATAAATCAGTTTGCAATGGCATCATTGCTCCCTCAAAAAATGTGAGACCCTAGAAGGAAAAAAAAAAATCCACTTTCAAAAGGATCATTCAGATACATTCAACCTAAACTCTTGAATGAAAACCAAGAAAATACTTTGGTTAAAATATTGACTTATCCTTGTTAAGAGTGTGGCAGGTAGTTGTGAACTGGAGGCCATCACTGAAATTTGTATCTCTTAAGAAGCTCCCTGAAATGTATCAGGAGTTGTGCTACACGATGTTACTTTAAAAACAGACACAGAAGACTGACTAGAGGGTTAAAGATTCTGCTTTGAGACCCTATAGGTGGACAGAATTAGTTCTATTGTGGGGCCTTTTGTATTCCATTTCACTAAGGAATGAATAAGGCTTGATGGGGATACATGGATATTTTCAGCAGAGTAAACTAAGCGGGGAGAATTTGGGAGAATTCTTGACATTTTTGAAAAATGGTAGGTAATTCAGCTTGATGAGAACCCCTGGATTTAGAGGGGAAGAAAGAGGTGAGACTGGAAACAGTGTGAAGTGCATGAAGTGTTTTAAATGTAACATTAAAATGAGCCATAGTCTTGGCCAGGAGAAAATCAGAGATGCATTCCAAGGATATAGAATCATGATGAGCTCTTCAGAAATATTAGTATGGAAGTGAGGTTAAGTTGGGAGATATATTAGAGAAATCCGAGTCTCATCATTAGCTAGGGTTTTTGATTAGTTATATCATTACCTAACATCTGGAAGAGTACCTACTTGATGTGAATGGACTCTGGTATATTTCAACTTTGGCTACACTTCATTTTATGAGCCTCTTGGACATTATAAGGAGCCCAGAATTTATTCTGCATATATATGAATGAAGGAGTAGCAGATGAGTTATATTGCTTATAGACATAGGTTGGAGAGATCCAGCTTCAATGATAGTCTGTAGATAGAGTATATGAATGAGGAAGAAGAAGTCTATCCTTAAAGAACATTAGCAAATAGGGAAGTGCTGGAAAAAAAAAGTTCAGGCAAAGGAAAACAAAACTGAGGAAGAGTTTTATAAAGCAAATGGCAGTCTCAGATATTTTCTAAAAATTAGGTATAGCAAGGACAAGAAACATCTACTACAACTAACCACAAAGTGAGTGAGGTGACACACCCCTAAAAGTCTATTAAAACTGGAATCCACAGTGTTTTATATATATATAAAGTGTGAGATATATATACTATATATATATAAAGTGTGATATATATATATATATATATATATATATATATATATAGTGTGAGAGCTGGAGTAATTGTGAATATATACAACTTATTCAAAATTGTATTCACTTTTGATAAAAATATTTAGTGTTCAGTCTCTACCAGAAGAAGATATAACTTCATATGTGTCACATTCAACTGTTCTAAAGCCTCTAGCTTAAGAATATTTTGTTGGGAATAGCTAAAGCTGAACTTTCTGTGAAAACCACTTACCTTTACTTCCTATTTATAAGTTGGTGGTCCTTCAAGAATGAGTTGTAATCCTTCCTTCCTTGTGAGAACTGTGGAAAGCAAGGCAAGCACTAACTGTTATAATTATATATATATACATATATAATACATATATAATCATAATTCTATAAGCTCTTTATAATCCTATAAACTTAAAGAGTTCATGGAATCATTGCAAAATCCATTGAAAACAAGAGTTGGGACTTGAGTTTGACTTGGTAGATTTAGTTTAATCAGGAACTTCTTAGCCTTGAATCTAAACTGTCAAACCAGAGTATGTATAGAGATGTGCTCAATATTCACACATTTTTATAAATTTGAGAATTTTTGCCGTGTGTTCCAGTTTAATTTTGTTTTGAAATAGACGTTAAAGATTTGGAGACATATTTATATTTGACAACTTTTGTTGTGAAGTTAAATTAGATGCTTTTATAATATAAACTGTCATCAACCCATCAACCATTGTTAATTCAAGCTCACAATTTTACTTTAAAAAGAATATTTGATCTAGAGAATTCGACAGATAACATATCCTAGTAAATTAATTCCTTCACATGGTATTTGCGGACTTTCATTACAGTGGTTGTTCTTTTGCATTAATTTACAGAAAAATCATAATCACTACAAAATCAAGCATCTTAAAGCTCCCGGTATAGAAATATCTTCTTGCCTTTAAATAAACCCCACTTGTTCATGATGTATAATCCTGGTGATGGTCAGTTGAATTAGATTTGCTAGTATTCTGGTGAAGAATTTTGCCTTAGTGTGCATCAGAGACATCGATCTGTAACTTCTTTCCTTCGCTGTCTTTATCTGGTTTCAATTTTAGGTAGCAATGACATTGCAAGATGTATTAGGAAGCATTCCTTCTTTTTGGATTTTAGAAACAATTTACACAAAAAGGGCATAAATTCTTCTATAAAGGCTTAATAGAATTTGTTTATAAAGCCATCTGGTCTTCTTTTCATTTTGGGAGGATTGTTTTGATTCCTATGCTTATGATTGACATATTTAATTCTTCTGTTGCTTCCTGGTTTCTCTTGATAAATGATAGTGATCTAGTAAAAGCCATTCATTTTAGTTTTTAATGGGTTGTAATAGACTGCTGATATTTCATCTATTCACATGATTGGAAACTGGTACTATCAAGGACTAATAGGTAGGAAGTAATTGGTGGTAGTGCAGAGAGGGTTACCTTCAGGGAGTTTCAAGCATTCAAATTTCCTGCTGTACTCTGGATTTCATAGATGTAAGATGGGAAGTCATATTGATCTTTTTGTATAGATAGGAAAAGAAAAACTAGCAGCTTTGATTAGTTCACCTGAACTTCATTTTCATTCCATCTTCTGACTTATTACATTTTATTTTCTTTGCTTTTACCATTTCAAAGTACACAACAGTAATGTTTTAGATTATTTATTATCCACTGGCATTAAACTTTTGCTATTAATATTCATTGGAATCCTTGAAAATTGATTAGTTAATTAAATTCAAAAGTCTTGTCTGAGAAGCTGTTCATTCATTTTTCCTTTGCTTAATATTCTTCAATTCCAAGTATCATTCACTATGTTTTCATTGCTCACCTAAGGACCCCTCTCACCTCCAGCAAATTATTATTTAATAGGCTCACGTATTTTCCTTTTCATTGGCATTTCTAAGCTATCTGACTGCAAATCAAATATCTGTGTAATTTAACAGATAAGGCAAATATCCAGATTCATGTGAATGAATCATCTTTTTTTGCCCTTTTTTAGATCTAACAAAACTGAAATTTAAAAGTGAGAACTGTTTTGTTGGTCAGATACCATTTATGATAATTGAATGTTTGGGATGCAGATAAGGTAGGACCCATTCCTACTTCTCAAAGTCACTCATTGACTGAAATTCCTTCCTTTTAGCTGGTAAATAGAAATGTGGTTCACAGGACACTAAGCCAGTCACCTATATCTTACCTTTGGCTGTGCAGAACCCTGAATTCTTTTGTTTTCCAGCAATATTCAGACATAGAAAAACTGACTTTTCCTTGAAAGGCCTCAGAAGACTGAAGTAACATACCAGAATTCCAATTTAATTTATCTTGAGAAGTAGAGCAGTGAGGAGATAGAGAGATTGTCCTTATTTAGCACACTTTTCCCAGTTGGACCTTCAACAATCTAGACAGTTTTCATAATCTTCCCCCAAAATTGCATAAAATACTATATATATATATAATTATATATATAAATATATATATTTATTTAATGTGTATATACATATATATATACACATTAGAACCTCTCTGTTTTCATTTCCTTTTAGAGAAACCCAAAGCTTTCTATGAATCACAAAGTGAAAAATAAAAAATAAAAAATTCAAGCAGTGGACCAAATTTTTGGGAGAGTCCAAGAAAAGTATAAAATAAAAATATAAGAAGGTAGGAAGTAAAGGGAAATGTTAATAATATTACAACATCATGTTACAACTTACAAGGCTAACAGAATAACTGTTTCTTCCAGGATATCCTCTCTGACATTCTTTCATATCTTCCCTGACTATGTGGTTTTGAGATATATTCTCTAAGATTTTCATGACTGATTCACTTTCTTTACCAAAGTCTTCCTTGAAGTCTGTTGCCTCATTTTAATTTTCCAAGCCTAAGAACTATTCCATAACTTAAAGGCTAATTATTGGCCATGTACTTATAGTGGTTTTATATTCTCAACTTCATTTTTTATAGCAGTAACTTTGTGTGATAGCATTCTGTGTCTCAGCTGTTTATTGATGAGAAATATTATGTATATATACTACACAAGTCCACCACTGTAAGTCCAAATCTGTCCTTTTTCATACCATAGTCCCATCTTTTCCTGATTTACTCCCTTTCTGCTAACTGCTTAGGGTCCAAAAGTTTATTGTTGTTTTACTTAGTGTATCTGCTTGTTTGTTTCCTTATATATACAGCATATATGTGAAATTATATGGTGTTTGTTCTTTTGTGTCTTATTTCACTAAGCATAAATTCATGTAGGTACATCATATTTCACTAAGCATAAATTCATGTAGGTACTAAGCATAAATTCATGTAGGTACATCATATTCATGTAGGTACATCATAAATTCATGTAGGTACATTAATAATAATAATAATTATTATTATTCAGCTAATAATAATGTAGCTGAATATTATTCTGTTCTAACTGTATACCACATCTTTTTTTATCCCTTTGTGAGTTTATAGTTTTCATTTCTTGACTATTTTGAGTGGAACTACAATAAATATGAGGGTACATATTTCAATTTAGAAGACAATCTTTATTGCTTAACTTACAATTTATCAGTTAGGAAAGGATACATCAAATGCCTGATCTTGAGGTATTAGCAGTATCAGATATAAGAGTCTTATTGCTTTAGAGTATTAAGCAGTTCCAGGTGAAATTTCATAGTTCTGAAGAGAAAATTTAGTCTTCCTCAGTTCACTGTTTTTGAATGCAGTAGATGTGATATTCAAACCTGTGCCTGGTCATTTAAATATCTAAATTGTCAAATAGTCTTTTCATTTTCTGTTGTTCTGTTTCTCAAACATGCTGCCTTGTTTGTTCAAATGTAATCATCTTATACTGCTCGATGGCTATTGCTCTTGCAAAAGAGCATGGTCACAACCATGTCAGGGCGATTGGTCCTTTGACTCACTATGTGTAAACTTTGTCTCCAGTTCCCATGAAGTACTGTGTATGCCTACACTTCTATGGTACTTCTACCCATTCTTTGCTTAACACAAAGAAACATTCTTAGACATTGTTATTCATCAAACTAGTCTGCCCAAGATAGTAGTCAGCAAGTTCTTCTAAGTATATAAAAACTATGTGAAGAGTTAACATAAAGGATAGGATGGCCAGTAGTTGTAATCTAATGAGATACTGATATTTGTTGTATTTAAGAGTACAGAGATAAAGGTCCAGATTTGAAACATCTTGAAATCCATGATGGACTCTCTGGGGGTAATGACAGAATAATCCACAGCTGCTCACTAAAATAACAAGAAAATAATCAAGTTAGAGTATCAAAATATTAATATTCCAGTTCCCACAGTCCAGTCAGTTTAAATATATTACTCTGCAATGATTGTGTGTTCAAGAATAGTAAAAATAGTTGCCAAAACAACAAAATGAAAAGAAAACAAAGAAACCCAAATATTTAAGAAGTGTGCTTCCTCTTGCACATTGTCCAATGGGTACTGGTTGGGAATTTTGGTTTTGGAAATAAGCAAAAACAGTCAAGTTGTCTACAATATAGAAAAAGCAATTAAGGGGTTACCATATACAGGGAGCAGTTCACAAAAGGCGGATTTTATGATATGTGTTTTCTTTTCAAATTACAGAGACTGAAGAAAGTAGAAGAAAGTTGGGAATCAAACAAGACAAATAGCAAAAAGTCCTGTTTCATCCTTTCACAATCTCTGAGTTCTAAAATTCCATTGTAGAGGATTTAATTTTTTCCCCCTTATTCCTCCATTAGTTGCTTAAAGATTGACCAGAAATAGGGAAGGGAGGCTCTTATTTAACTTCTCACATTATTTACTAAATTTCTGTTAATAAATACCAGAGTTTCATCAAACTTAAAAAAATCACATGTTTCATGATATCTTCAGCACTGCAGACATTGTTAATTCCTTGTGAGGGGGCAATCTTGTGTTAATATAATATCTTCTACACAATAAATGCCAGAAGCAACTTTGCCTTACTCCTACATTGTGTTTCCAGAGATAGCCAAATGTCCTCAGTGGGCAGTGGAGTGGGAGGAGGTAAAATAGTCACTAGTGGAGAACTAAACAATTCCAATAGCAAGTAACTAAGATTTTTAGTAGTAGTATTAAGGTTAGCTTATGTCACATATATATTAAAAAAAACAACTTGTTTTAATTTGAAATTGACCATTACAAACATTACAACCTGAACTATAAAAGTATAGTATTCTCCTTTGGGATGAGATTGATATAGGACTGCATAACTTGTTCATTTCTTTTGAACTTGTTCATTTTGGGAATGATTATTGGATTGACTGGGAGGAACTTCCTCAAACAGAAGGCCATATCCCAGGTTCAAGGCATGAAAGACATTGACTGACTCAAGGGGTTAGAAAGAAACAGCATGTTGCCAACTACTGAGCTTGTCCTGTCTACCTGAAAGGGGTGAAGATGGGTATATTTTATACTCTTTCGATGGTTTAGTTTCATTCAAGAGATTAGGGGTCATTCTGCCTGGGTTAGAATTCTGGTTTTGCTACTAGCTAGCTTGTGATTATGACCAAGGCATATATCTCTACAAGCCTCAATGTCTTCTTTTTAAAGTGGAAATAATAATAATATCTCATAGGTGTGTGATGAGGATAAAATCAAATAGTTAATTAAGACTTAGAACTAGTTGCTAGTTGCTATGAATGGCAGTCATAGAATTTTAGTCTTTAAAATCTCTGTTTAATCTTTTGAAATTTTGTGTTTTCTGTACATGTTTCAACTTTATGATTAAAATAGAAGTTATATAAATAATTGCAAGTATTTGAATGATGAATGTAAGCTTATTTATTACATATTTGCTTATATATTTAAAAATTTTAATGCATTTTATAAATTATGACACTGGAAGCTTCACTAGTAAATGCTTTCGCATAGTGCTATTTTGAATTATTTATAATAATTTGTTGTAGGATTAAATTTACATCTTGGAGTGAATTATTTAAAAATATTTGTAAAAATAAAAATTGTGTTCATATTATATGAAAGTATTTTCAAAGTTTTATTTTGGTTTGACAATTTTTAAACTAATACAGCAAAATTGCATAAAAAAACCATGAGCCAGTTTATAAATACTTCAGTTTCAAGAGTAAATATTTTGTGATGTTTTTCTCATATGTTATAGAAATATTTTTTCTTGTATCCTGAAGTATTAGAGAAAAGGTACATGTTATTGTGAAGTTTCCTCAACTTAACAATGATCTTTCTACTCTCAGTTGGCTAAGGCAAATGAAATAAGCACATTCTCTGTGAATTCTAATACTAATTCTACATAGCTAATCTCAGGAGGAAGATATTTTTCTCTAATTCTTTTTTTATAAATAACTTTATTTATTTATAGATATATATTTCACATTTTTGTATTTTCCAGGGTTTCTACCACCACACCCCCTTCCTGACCACTCGCCCCCCTTCCCCTCGCCACACACACACACACACCCAGCTATGTGCTTTAGTTTCGTTTGTTTTGACTTTTACTCCTGGCTCTTTGTTTGTTTTCTTTATATCCCATAATTAGTGAAACCCTCCGATTTCCATCTTTTTCTTTCTGACTTGTTTCTGCTAATATATGATTCCTTCTAGGTCCATCCAATGGGCAACGAAAGTGATGGTGTGGATGTGGAAAGAAAGGAATACTCTTACATTGCAGGTGAGAATGTAAACTGATCCAGCCACTATCAAAAACTGTGTGGAGGACCCCCAAACTAATGCCTTATTCTTAAAACTGACAAAAAAGTATCCTTTCACTTCTAGTTTTGGAATTTTCCTTTGCCTGCATATGTCTTTTCTTGCTAAGGAAGAGGGGGTTACTGTCTATACAAGTTTCCTGGGAGAAGCCCTAGAATCCCCAATTAGGCTGAATGTTCTTTAAACAACAGCTTAGTTTTAGATTTGGATGTTTCACTCATGGTTTTCTGAGGGCTAATTTCCTTTTTTAGTTAGATTTTATTTTTTACTGAATTTCTTGTTGTAAGTAAATGACTTTGGTCAGCCTTTTTACCCCGTCAACCTGTATAACCAGCATCCGGGCTATTGTGTCTTCTCCCAAGATTGTGCGGTCCAATGAGTGTGTGCATGTATAAATATACACACCTGGAGAGAGGGGCTAAAGAAAAACAGAGAGCATGGGCATGAGCAATTGATATGAGGTAGAATGAACATAAGAAAGAGAACACAAAAGAGTGTGACAATTTCTGGGGGGCTCTCCTGTTTCCCAGCTCCACTTGGCTGGGATCCTGCCCTTTCTTGCCCCACCTGATATGTCTGTGTAAATAATAAAGAATCTGTGCACTTGTATTCCTCTTTTGTGAACTCTCATTTATTAGAGGATCCCAAGTTCTAGTAGCTTTCAGAGAAGAGGGCTCCCCCCCTTTTCTTTTTATATCTAACATACCTGTAGAAATAATTCCTCTACCCTTACACTTAATTTTAGTTCCATGATGTTCAAGATTATAGTTAGGAAATCTTTTCCTTTCAAAATTTTGAAGATATGTAGCTTTGGTATTTAACATGGGCTTTGGAAAGTAATTCTGATTCTTCATTTTATCAGAAGTCTATTTTTCTTCCTCAGGAGCCATGGAGCATCTTTCAAAATCCCAGATGATATTAAAGTGTGTGCAATATTAACACACTATAATATCTCATTGTCTATTACACTGCTCCTTCAATGGACTTTGAAAATCTCAAAACTCAAACTTACTGGTTCTTTGAATTTTTTTTATTTCCTCCTCTCTTTTCTCTGTTTATTCTCTGCAGAACTTCAAGTATAAAGATATTGGACTAATTATCCAAACTTTCTGATTTTTCTTATCATTTCTCTTATAAACATTTACTTAACTGCTTTCCCTTCTTTCTCTTATCTTAATTTGATACCTACCTTATTTGTACTTAGTATTCCTGATGAGGTTATTTTTAGTTAGTGTGGGAGAGGCTTTAATATTTCTAAGAACTTTCATTTAATATAAATAAAATTATTAAAACAACAATATAACACAGGGTTTTCTATAAGATAACCAAAGTTTGATATCCATAAGTCGCACTATGACATTTCTCTAGGCTGCACCTGGAGCAAGGGAGATTTGACAGTTAATTGCTTCTTAAACATCTTTCTGTTTTTGGTACTCTCTTCATCCTCACTTCTAGGAAAATGTGTTATAAACAATTCCTGAGATTTTGCATTTGTGAAGTATCAGTGAAGTTGCATTTTAGGTTTCCTCCATGACAGCTTTATAATTAGCTCTACTACTCATCTACTTGCCTTTTAGTTCCTAAAGTGTAGCTGCCTTCTGTTTCCCTATTAACTTTAGCTGTATGGTTTTAGGCATAACATTTGCTAGTTTTCATTCTACTTTATTTTAGGGAGGAAATATAAAAATGTCTGCTCAATCTACCATTTTTTGTGCACATCTCAACACTCATTTCTTAAAGATTTTTTTTTTTGAGGTGAGAAATCCTTTCAGATATTCAAGTTATACTGAAGGTTAAGATATAAAAATAAAATATAAAAAAGGTTAAGATAAGCAGGGCTCATCTAATTTTTGGTCATTGAACTGTGGACATAATCCTGCTTTATATGGTAATGTCCCCACCCTTTTCCTTCGGTCTTTTAAGAGTTCCATTGAGTGAAAGACAATATATTTCAAATTAGCAATTTTCAAAAATAACTTAGAAGATTACCCATAGTCTTAAAGAATACACAACTGAGTAGGACTAGTGAAAGGAATACATCTGTAATTGTAAGATACACATATAATACACTTCATTAAATAAAGAAATATGAATGATTTGTAGATTCAATGCAATCCCAATCAAAATCCCACAAAGTTATTTTGTGGATATGAACAAACTGATTCTAAAGTTTCTATGAAGACACAAATAAGTGACCCAGAATGGCTAATACAATATTGAAGGAGAAGAACAAAGTTGGAGGAAAGGCACTACTTAGATGTCAAGACTTATAAAATCCTAGTAATCAAGACAGAATGGAGTTGGTGAAAGAACAGATAAAGAAATCAGAGGCACAAAATAAAGAAACCAGGATTCACATGATTATAGGCAAGCGATATTTCGCACAGAAGTACAAGAAATACAACAGAGCAAAGTTCTTTCAACAAATGATGTAAGGAAAACTGGACAGAAACATGAAAAATTGAATGCAGTCATAGATCTTACAATATTTATAAAACTTAATTCAAAATTAATCACAGACATAAACGCATAATTATTACACTCTTGAAGGATAATATAGGAAAAAAACCTCTGTGAACAACAAGGCAGTCTGACTACAGTCTGTGTTCCCTTCTCACTCTCCTCACCTTCTGGGAAAACTCTTAACTTTCTATTTTCTCTTCTAACTGAATCTAATACTACAAGGATTTCTTAATTTCTTTCAGATCTTCTTTCTCTCTTTTCTTCCATTAGGAAGATTGGTACATTTGTGTCTTCTGTTTTTGAAATTCTTTCTTCCACGAGCTTAATTCTACTTTAGAATCATTCTGCATCCCTCCTCATTTCATTAAGTCTCTTTCTTGTGTTCTTAAAATTTCTTCAATCTCTTTATTTTTCTCCTTAATTTTTTTTCTCTTTTTGCATGAGTGTCTTCTGTCATTTCAGTGAAGAATTCATTTTGTTCCTATATCTTTTCTTCAAGCATTTGCCTGCCATTCCAGTTCTTCATTTAGCTTTAAATTTTTTTTTTAATTTATTGTATTTTAGGTGTTCTGTTATGTTCTTTATTTATGTATCTGGTATTATGTTCTTTTTCTTCTCCTTTCCATCTCGTGTTTGGATGTCCCTTGCTTCAGAGATATGTGTGTTGACTTACTTATTTTAGGTGATTGGGCATACTGTGTGTTTTATTTAACTTGTTTATTTCTCCTCTTTGTTTAACTGGCAGCAAGTGGGAGAGTGACTGGAAAGTGGAGCTCAACAACTCAGTTTCAGTTCTGATGAGGAGGAAGGGAGGGTAGCTCCAGATCATTAAAGTACCTTTTTCTGCTCTCCTCCCTCCCTCCCTCCCTCCCTCTCTCTCTCTCTCTCTCTCTCGTTCGCTCACTCTCTCTCTCTCTTGCTCTCTGTCCTCTCTCTCTCTCTCTCTCTCTCTCACAGACAAACTGTTTGGTCCTTTGGAGACCCCAATTTCCTGCCTACCTCCTCGCTGCTCCTTTATGTGATGTGGTTTTGTTTTACCAAACTTAGGTCACCTGGCAACGGTGTCAACTGTGATATGCAGCTGGACTCTGGTTGTTTCGTTCTGTCTGGCAGGTACCACCTGGCATGGGCTTGTGTGTCTGAAGTTGCTTGACTGTGGCTATCACCCCTATAGCCTAGCATGTGACTGAAACTGTCTGGCACTGAGGGTCACTCAGCTCTTTTTGTACCCATTTTGCCCACTGCCTAACTCTCTGTGGGAGAGCCTGGCTCATCTCCAAATGTGTGATGTTGCCACCAATTTTCTCTTTGTCTGATGTTTTTGCAATGGAAGGAGAAAAAGAGAGAGAGCCTTCATTATCTCTGCCTCTGATTGCCCCACAACCAAATCTGGTGAAGCTTAGTTTGTAGCAATCACACTTATGGCCCTACTCATGTAGAAAGCTGTCTGCCCCATTCCCTTTCTGAAAAGTTCCTTTGGTAATCACTGCACCCATCAGGATCCATGGCTTACTCTTAGCATTCGTTCTCAGCTCTTTCACTCACCTTCCACCCCAGCAGTCCACTGACCTCAGTGCAAAACCTTCAGGAAAATCCTCTCTCTGCTGATACACTTCCAGATTTTCATTTTAGCTAATTTAATTCTAGTTTTATTTTCTTTAAGTTGTGTTTAGGATAGAGAGATATCCAGATATCTCTATTCTTCTATATTGTGTGTAGACCACAGAGGTATTTATAAGAACCAGGAAACAGCTGCCTATGTAAGTTTCTTTATCCTTTGTTACCATGCTAATTATATATATATATATATGTGTGTGTGTGTGTGTGTGTGTACATACACCATAGTATATAGTACTCTAGTAACTATAAAATATATTATATAAACTATGTATATTACATGTATTATATCACCTCTATATGATATTGTTTAGCTAGATGTGTACATATCTTTGTTTTTATGTATATATATATATAAATACTACTGAGGAATTATGAAGGAATATGAACATAAATTATTTCTTAGTAAAATAATTTAAGGTAATTAAACAGGACCCAAGTTAAAAATACAGTTTTTGACCAATAGTTATATCAATGTGCAATTTTCCTTCTCCCCAAATAATACAAGCTCAAACAGAAAAAGCATCTGACCCATTTAATACATATATTTTCAATTTCTTTCAAAGTTCTTAGAACATACTAGGTATAATGCCACATATAATAAAAGCCATTATTCAATGTCATAGCTTAATTTCATAATTCATGTCTAGTTATTTATACCTCAGATGGCCAGATGATTTGGTGGTGTAATAAATGAGAAAACAAGCTGCCTACAGATATTAAAAATGGCTTGTTTCTCATAGAGATTCATTCCACTTAACCACAAAAGAAAGCCTATTAATTAGACTTTTGAATCCCATTAGGAAAAACAAATACCAATACTTAACTGCTCAAATATGACATGATGGAAAATTGCTAACATAATTAGATTTTTAATAGTGTTAATGACTCTTGTATCTTATTAATAAGAATTAAAACTAATGTAATATTATATGAAGAAAAATTGCCACTGTATGCTCTTCTATGGGGAAATGTAGCACGATTATGTCTATTTCCACATGAAGGGGTTTTAATTTTTATTCCCTTGCAGTTGTAATATAACTCACATGTTCCTTGGCTTAATATATTATCCTTGACATTATGTGACAGAAGGTCCTACAAGTATGCCATTTAGGTCTGTGGTCTCATTGGATAGCACAAGTCAAGCATGCTATTGATTCTGGACATAAAACTACCCATATTAAAGGTAGACTTGCCTTTTTCCTATCTTCTTTCTCTACCTTTTTGCAAATGATTGGTCTTTCAAAGTCTTGTTTCAAGTCCTTTCCATTTTCCCATGTACTAGGCAAATTCTGTTCACTGCTTATTCAGTGAAATTTGTCATCTTTGGCAGGATCACTACCTCTTTAGTTATTCCATGAACATAAAAAAAGCATGTTTTATTGTCCAGTGTGTATGGATCATCAATTAGTTAATAGGCCAATATTCATTTAGTATCTCTCTTATGCCCATCATGTTGAAGACAATGGATGTCATAGGA
>PVHY01014287.1:0-38888 GCA_004024945.1 Uropsilus gracilis
GAGGGAAACTGAAAGCATATTCTTTGAACTCCTGCTACAAACTAGACCTGAAGCTAGTTTTGATAACACATTGCAAGGTAAGCGTTTTATTTCCATTTTTGAGATGAGTAAACAGAGGCTCAGAGGTTCATGGTTCATAATACTTGTGTTAATAAGTGGTAGACTTTGAGTCTGAACCTCAGGCTGCCTCCATTTCCTGTCTCCTTCTTTGGACGGCTCACACCTCCCTGTGGATGGACATCTGTGATTGGGTGATCTGCCACAGAGATTTGAAATGTCTGAGAGGGAACAACACCCAGGGTTAATAGTGCCAGGGATTTGCAAGAGCCTCTGCTTGCCAGTGCCATGAATCACCATTTCCCTTATCTGACTGCTGCCCAAGGTACAGAGATGGCAAGAGGTTTTATTAAGGGCATTCAGCAACTAATTAAAGTGCAAGAAGAGCAAGAGCCACAAGGCCTGCGTTTCAACCCTCTCCTTGTCATTGTTTTCAAACGTTCCCAGAACACCAGGTTGGGGCAACTTGTGCACCTAACATTCCTGCTCTGGGAGCCAGGTGGCATTGTGCGGTGGTGTAGCCAGCTACCCAGGTTGCCCAGTGCAAGTCTCTTTCATCACAGATCGAATCCTTTGGACCTGATGGGTACTCACTCCAGCAGACCTCTTTCATGGCACCTGTTCATGGCTCTTGTGAACCTTTGCAACCTTAGCTCTTCAAGTCACATAGCTGCCCTGTGATACAGAAGCAGAGGCCAAGGCTCTAGGGGCTCAGTCATTTGCCCAAGGTCATGAGCCAGGCTATGAACTCAGGTCTTCAGACCCCAGTGACGGACTGGTTGGCAAGGGCAAGTGACATTTCATCTGTGTTCTAGAAGATGAGGAAAAATTTGAGGTATCCCCTCAGTTGGCAGTTTTGAGATGAGTGTGTTATTGCCATAGAATCACTCATTCATCTAGTCATCCTTTAATATTTATTGAGCACCTACAATGTGGCAGATACTGTTCAGGTGGTTCTGAGAAGACAGCGATAGACAACTTCTGTCCTTATGAAGTTTCAGGACAAGACAGACCATGTGGCCCATCATCATCCCTGCTGGATAAACTGGGACACTGAGGCTCAGTCAAAGGATGTGACCAGTTCAAGGTCACATATATGAAGCAAGTTCAAACTTTATCTCTCTAACCCTATCATACCAAATGCAAGGCAAGTGAGAAGATGTGAACTTCCTTGAAAACATCCCTCCTTCCTGGATTCTAGCTGGAGGTCTATGGTGAGACACGGTCTGGGCCTGGGGAACTCCCTTCAGTGCCCAGAACTTAGGAAACAAGGTCTTGTAGGGAAACCGTTATCATGCAGGCGAGTCGCTGCGGCCAGCCCAGTGTTTTTAATCAGGCAGCATTTAAACTGTCCCATTTTTGTCTGTGATTATTCCACATGTTTACATCATTTGTAATAAGACAAATTGGGACAAATTGCCAAGGACACTTATGTAAATGAACCAAGAGAAATGCTCCCATCTCCAGTGGTCGGTGGAGGGCTTCCTTTCCTTTCTCCCCAGGAATACTGAAAAGAGGAAAATGGTACTTATTTTATATTCTGTGAGGCTTCTCCTTGGGCAAGCATAGGAGTCCCTGGGAGACAACTGCTTTACATTTCTAGTTGGAATTCTCTTCCTTAGCTGATTTAACTCTCTCACCTACTTCAGAGGAAAACTAACTGCACCACAAATGCCCTGACATGGCTTTGTGGGTCCCTGCACAGAAAATGGGTCACACCTTTACCAGGTCACAAGAGAGACTTCTGTAATGAGAAGGCTTCTTACAGTTAGGAAGCTTCCAAAGTTAACCCCACCTCTTCAGGACATCTCAGAGCCTCTGAAGTGATAACGACAATCAGACTTGCTCTTTGCAGAACTTTCTGGAATTGGTCTCAAGTAGAACCAGACCTGGAAGTCGTGTGAACATGGTATCCAGAGAACACAGCCTGTCTGACAGCATCCTGGACCCCCTCTAGGCTATTAAAATTTCTCAGTCTGACTTATGGTAACCTAGATTCTGAACACAAGACCCTGTCCTCCATGTCACTGGGAATAGGGGAGCCTGAGGAATCTGGTGTGTGGGCTTGGAGGGGTTAAAACCTGACCTGGATTGAATGTTCCCTCACTTAATTTACTGGCTTGAATAGGACTGAGGCATCCTGCTCTCTTGGTCTTTGTGCTTACTGTAACCTCGGGTCTATATATGCCTTTCCCTTCCTGTCCACACTTGGAAGTGAAGCCATATTATCTTATCATGTCTCATCTTCCTATCCAGAAAGGAGTTTTCGGGGCAAAGACCCTCAAGATTCTCAATTTCCAGCTCAGGGCAGAGATTTACATCTGTTTTCCACATACCAGGTCCTGGGCCCTAGAGGGTCCAGAGACAAATAAGACACAGACCCTGCTTAGAGAGAGCATGCTGCTCAGGGGAGGCAATAGCAGGAAAACACACTTATCACCATTATGATTCTGAGGTGACAGGGACAATTAAGAGGAGCAGAAGAAGGGCAGAGGGGATCTGACCTTGTCTGGAGACATCTGGGAAGAGAGATTCCAAAAACATTTTGTCCCAGCAGTGGCATAAAGGTTAGCATAAATAAGAGTTAGCCAAGTGAAGATAGGTGATAGAAGTGTGTTCCAGGCAGCTGCAACAGGGTTAAGGTTCAGAGGCAAGAGAGTGTATTGGTTTAAGGAACTGGATGAAGTCAATACGGCTGGGGGAACAGGTGTGATGCATAGACTGACAAATGCCAGATTGGGTGTCTGAGTGGCAACATGCTGAAGTGGGAGCACAGACCCTCTTTTTCACTGATGGGAGCCCGGGGGCAGTGAGAGCTCCAGCTTTACAGTGAGTGCAGATATGGAAATAGAGCCCTCACCCTTACCCAGCCACTCTCCTTGATATCAGATGTGGCAAGGTCTTCCCTTCCATTGGCTCTAAGCAGGGAATTATTTGAAATTACCAAACAAAAGTAAAAAAGTCTGTTCTCATATTTGTCCTTGCTGTTCCCTCCCTCCAGAATTCTCCAAAAGGTTCTCACATGGTTGCTGTCCCACATTACTAAGATTGCTCAGATTGTATGTTAAGGTTGCACCAGACATCCTCTAAGTACCTAAGTACCCAACCTCCTCACCCGCTCTATCTCCTCTCCGCCACACTATCACCAGCTGATGCAGAAACTCAAACAGCATTCCAAACAATGTCCTCATAATAATGACCCCCCCAAAAAAAATCTGGCTGACATTGAGCAAAATGATGCTATTACTTGAGAACTTGCTTTCATTATATGATATTTTACTTAAAGCTGCAGTTTCCAAGAACCTATTGGTATTATTAAATAAGAAGTCACTGGATATCAACCTTGCCTACTTGGCCATCATCAGTCTTACTTTCATGAAGCGAAAGTCCATGGAGATGGAACTGTTTTTGTTCGTACCCTGCAGAGTCCCAGTGCCTAGTTCAGTCTGGTCTACAGTTGGTGCTCAATAAAACTTCTTGATTGAACACATTCATGAAGGAGCAATTAGGAGCTCCAGATGCTTCTACAGGTATTGTCCATTAAATTTCCAAAATGACCCTATACATGAAAACATATCCTCACTTTTGAGAGTGGGAAAAGAATGATTCGTGTAGGGTCTCACAGCCAGTCATTGGTGGGACCCAGATATGAATCCAAATTGCAGATTTCTTCTATACTTGACAAATAAAACCCTACTAAGTAGACATTCTATTTTTCCAAATTTTTCCCCTATTAAAGTGACCCAGCTCCCAAACACCCCAGTTCTGCCTCTTGCAAGGGGATATAGTTCTTTGAGCTTTCTGGAGGAAAATATAGAATCATTGCTAAAATTGAAAGAAATAATAGTTTCTACTTACTGTGCTCTTACTATGTGTCAGACACTGTGTTAAGAACTTTACTTTTATTTGCATCAACTCAATTGGTTCTTAAGCACCCTCACTGAGGAGATCATTACTATGATGATCCCCCTTGACAGATAAAGAGACTAGGAAACTTAAGATGCTTAAGGCCCTAGTGTGTCTAGTAAGTCTTCATTTAATGTCATCAATAGATTCTTAGAAACTATGACATTAAGCAAAACAATATGTAAAGAACCAACCTGACCACAGTTTAATGAATAGAAACAAGAGTTAAGTTCCTAAGTGTATTTCTGGTATCATCAAACTTCTCAAGACCAACTGTGTAACACTTCTAATAAGCAATAATCACTGCATTCATTCAGTCACTCACGTTCTGACTGAGTTGTTCCATAATCACCAGGGAATAGAGCCTCTCCGGGCCCTATTGGAGCAAGGTGGGGCTCCAGCCTGGATAGCATGGGTCTCCGTTGCAGGGGACACTCATGTCATGACAGACACTGAGACACCAAGTGACCATCATATGCACATCTTTAGGGTGTTTACTTGGTATATACCCAGGCAGATGGTGGATGCCATTTCCACTCAGACAGTGGCCCTAGAGGGAATTAGTTGTTTTTCCCCATCAATGTTCACTCCAAATGAAGTTGAATGAGATTACATTATTGGAGGACCTGCTGTCCTTGGTGAGGCCCATGTCAAGTATTAGCAGGCAGGCTAGGGCTGGAGCCTCCCCTCCTGTTACCATGGGCCAGGTGGCAGAGAAGACTCCCTTGACCCTTTATCAGCTTTGATGTGGTAAAGACTCCAGGCTGCTGGGATTCTTTCTCTGCAAGGAACCAGCAAGATCACGATTGTGATGGCGATGGCTTTATTTTTAAGAACAGACAATTAATCAGGAATATTAATGAAAATGCCAGCTCCATTATTCCAGAAACATAAGTCATTTATTGAAAACTGAACTCAGGCCATTAAAATGTTATTACGGGCTCGTCAGTGGGTGACAATATGCTTTTACTAAAGCATCACAGCCTTAATGAAATGGGAACCCTCAAGTAGGAGCAGATGATCTCTTGATGGGACGGACCACAGCGGCACTGGCACTGTTACGGCCCAGCCTGGGGCCAAGGGGCTTCTATGTTCCCTCTTACTTAAACCATTTGTGAAGCTCCTACTATGTTCATTGTATATAGAGAGAGGCAACAATGTAGACTCAGGTTTTACCTTCAAGGAGCTTGGAAATTAGAAGGAAATGAGTGCTTAAAGATGTTATCAACATGCAGGAAAACAGCAATGCACTAAATGTTAAAAAGTTCAATTCTGGTTCAAGGTGGATGGAGACCTTCCTGGAAGAGTCACAACTAACTAAAAAGAATTTATTTCCCAGTGAGAGGTTATTCATCTTTGAGATGCTTATCAGTCTAATAGAACTGAGCAGAAAAACAAGTTATCTGAAAGTTTCTTGTGCAAATGCTTTCTCAACAGGGATGATAGCATCTCCACAGGAGTGAAAATTGGTTAATGCTGTGTGTGTTTGTGTGAGAAGAATTGTATTCATATTTACAGCACAGAAAGATTGATGGTACACAAATGGACATAGTTTATATCTTTGGAATTACAGTATCATGTGATCAACACTGGTTTGGAGGGAGAATGGGAGGGAGTTGGGTGAGAGGTAGAGAGTTGATGTGGAACTTGAGGAGAAAACAGGTATTTACTAGGTGTAGGTAGATGGGAGAGCATCGAGAACAACACTGCAGTTATGGAAATGGGAGTCAAGAGCACAGTTTGGGAGGCGTAGTCTTCAGGAGTCATAATCAGTTATGAGTTCTGTTGCAGGACAATAGTGGGTTTGAACGGCCATTAATGTGACACCCATCATTAGCATAGCTGATAAGTTATGCATTGGTAGAAACACTGGAAAGGAAGACTGCAGTTGGGAAAGAGAAGCTACTTCCCTTTTGCTTTAGTATTATAAATTTCAAGAAGGATTTGGCAATATTATGAAGACTTGACTTTCTGCCTTTGTTTCAGGGTCCAGATGAACAAAGCATAGATTGACTGTGCCAAGATTTGGTTGATGTTCCCTTTATCAGGACTCACAGTTTTCTTTCAGGAGGATAGAAGGGGTGAGAAAAGGTGTTTGGGGATTGACAGGGCCCCGTTCCTGAAAAGAAAGGGGAACAAGGAAAAGAGATAAGAAGAATGCGTGTGAGGAACCAGGGATAGAACATTTTTGGGGTGCATGAGAAGAGCAGTGGCTGAGGCAGAGAGGAAGAGTCTCTATTGGCCATGGGCATTGACCCAACCTGGTAAGAGATCTGTCATTCTGAGGGTGGCTGTGGAACCAGCCTGAGGGAAACAGCATTGGGCTGTGGCAGGACAGAAAAGCAGAGCGGCCATGACTGGCTTTGTTGCAAATAGGCAAAGGTCTGGAGCAGTTGAACGCATGAACCTCAGCTTGTGTACACTGCTGGTGGGTGCTAGAGGAGTCTAAAGAGTTTGGAGATTTGAACATCGTGTTGGAGCCAGTTTTATCTAGTTTGATTTAAATGTCTTTGGAGAGGCCATGAGTGAGGCCTGGTGTTGATTCCTGTTTAACCCTGGAACTTTTCTACTGCCTTAAGTTGAGACAGATGTTGACAAAGAAGTGGAATGTTGTGTCTTGGATCATGCATTTGGAGGAAGCTGGAACAGACACCAAAAGAGGAAAAAGAAATGCCCTGCTTTTGGATCACATGCTTGTGAACTTAGATTGATTGGGCATGTGATGAGGTGATCAGGAAATAAAGGAGAGTTTTGGACATGTGGAAGGTAACTAGGTTTTACATGCTTACTATATAGTACATACGGTGAGGTAATCGGAGCTTACGCATTTACTTCGTAATAAATAGTTTGATCACTTTAAGACCTTGGTCTGGTTTTGGGATTGCATGAAAGATTGGGGGGAGGAAGAAAGCTGGGGGCAAACAAACAGCAGGTCTCTAAGTGATAAAGGTAACTTTTATGTGAAAGTTAAAGGGTTAATAAAGGTTTTTGGCCTTTTTGCATCAGAATTAAAAAGGTCAAGGTTTTTTTTCTGGTTTAGGAAGGTGGTAAAGGATTTTACTGGAAGCCTGGCCCCTTCTCACCCCACATCAGTTCTAGAAAAATCTCTTTGCTGTAGAAAGAGTGAATGGGAACAGGACCATAGGACTATAAAGGGGTTGTTGCAGACACACAGGGAGAGACATTCTGGAAGAGGGCCTATCAGAACCTAAAGACTGTGGGGTTCCTGAAGTAGGTTTCCAGCCTTCCCACTTGGTGGTGGTGAGGGCTGGGGGCACGATCTGAAAGAGGTATACCCCGGGTCAAATCGAGTTCCCTGGATTTTGCTGGCCACATTTACTAAGAGCCAGACCTAACATCATCAGGCTGGGGCAGGGCCATCAGTGTGTTCCCAGCCTGCCACCATGACAACGAGCCTCTATGCCATTAAACCAATTTACTCCATCTCCCTAGGCTCAGGAAAATGGGAGCGATCTCTGGGGAGGGCTGTCTGATCTCAGACCTCTGGCTCGGCCTGGGAAGCAGTTTGCAGCCCTGTAAGCAGTTGTCCTGCTTGCTGTCACTTCTCCTCCTTGTTACTGAGGCTCCTTGGGATGTGTGATTCAGCCTTGGGATCTGTATCCCACTCTCTCTCTCTGCAGGTCTCCCATATTAGTCTCAGAAAGGGAAAGCAAGTGCTTCTCACACCTGGTGGCTCAGTTTTGCTAATTGCACTTAATTCCTCTTGCACTGCGCCCAGCAGGGGCCATGGAGAGAGAAAAGTGTATCATCCTGCAATGCTGGGTCAGGTCACTTGAAAAGGAGGCTTGGGGCTGGGAAAGTTTCAGACAGGGGGGGGGGATGGAGAACTGAGTGGGAGCGAGCTTTGAGGTGGGTGCTTTCTGGGGCTCAAGCAGGACATCTGCCTCTCACTCCATTTGTACTGTTACTGGATGTTTGTGCGTCTGGTTCTCTCAAAAACCATGAGCTTGCTAAGGGCAGGGTTCTGCTGTTGGCATCTCTGTTCAAACCACTCAGTAAAGGTTTATGAATAAATCAGGGGGCTTATTTGCTAGAATGTAAGCTCCACAAGGGCAGGGATTTGTGCCTGTTTTGTTCTCTACTATATATTTAGCAGTGCCTGGCAGGTGTTCAAGGAATACACATTGAATAAATAAATAAATTGGTTTTTGCTCAGAAAACCAATGTATCAGGAAAGGATTACACTGAGAGGAGTTTGGAGATCGGTTTGCCTGGTTCCAAGAGGCAATGTGGAACTTGGACTCAAAATGGAGAAAGACACTAATCTTGGCCTTGACACTGATTGGGGTTATATGATACCTTCATTCAACATTCAACAGCTATGAGATATTCTACAGCTTCTGTTCTCTTCTTGCTTTGAGCAACTGGCCTTGAACTCTCTGACCTATGCTCTCAGATTCTCCTGTACTCTGTTGTGGGTGCTTCTCATAGGAATTAGCCTCACCCTTCCAAGATGTCATGGGCATGGCACAGAGACTTGAGACCCTGCTGTGAACAGCCAGAGACTTGGCTCTCTGAACACTTAAGAATTTGAAGCCTGGACTTTCACACATGTAAACCAGAGAATGCTCCAAGTATTTGTTCTGCTCCCTCTAATGCTACCAATTCCCCTTCACCCCCAGCTGGGCCATACACCAGCCCTTCCAGAATCAAAGTTAACAAGTGAACTGAGAAAGCATATCGGATCAAGAAATGAATTAGGTATCTGAAAGGTCAGGTTGGGGGTGCTGGGAGTCTCCATCAAAGGTCAGATTGGGGGCAGTGGGAGCCTCCACCCTTAAGAGGATTATGGATACCACCCAATCCAAGTCCCAATCCTCTGGCTACAGCTGAGACTGTCTTCAGCCTCACCCACTCCACCCAGTGAGCAACCTTGCCAGAGACCTTGCCTGTCACACTAGCAAAACACACCCCCGCTTTCCTGCCCCTATAAAAGCAGACACCAATTCCACGTGGGTTTGACTTCACTAACCCCTCAGCCTGGGTTAGTGGATGACCTCGCCCAGAAGCTCAAGGCAGAAAAACTCTTCTTCATTCCACTTGGCCTGGCTCCTGTCTATCTCTTTCTTTGCCGCCATTCTTTCATATTTCCTCATCGTTCTCTCATATCCATAACTCCTCTATCCTCACTGATCTTCCACTATCTCAGTTGAACTGTCAAATCACAAGTCCTGGAATGGAATCTTCCCCCCAGTACTATCTTACCTAGGTGCTTTGGAAAACTTAGCTCATCTTGGGAGATCGCAATTTCTTGATATAGAAAATGGGAGATTATAGCTACAAGGAGAGTGGTTAGGAAGGATTAGGAAGATGTAAAGATATTTTATATGTGCAAGATCTCTTCATGTATTGGGTGCTCAATCAGTTTGGAATATGCATCTCTAGAATCAGCATTCAGGACAGGGGGAGGGGTTCCCAGCCTGTTGATAGAGGCAGGGGACATGGCTATGAGCTTTATAGGAAAGACATTCTATCAGTTTATAATTAGTGGACCATTAATTAAGGACCCACTAGTACTCAGTGGTCATACTAAGCACATTATTTATTATCCATCTACTGAAATTTTAGAAGAAATCTGTGGAATAAGTAGACTAGTTATTTTCACTTCACTCATGGAGAAGCTGAGACTTAGAGGAGAAATTAGGGGAACTGACCAAGGTCACTTAGTGACATACACAGCCAGTGTTCAAATCCATGTGGGCCTGGCTCCAAAGGACTGGGCAAGGTTGCACTCAGGCTTCTCATGATTCTGAGCAGCTTTGTGGAGTGAAGCCAAGCCACCATGCTGTGTGCCCGAGGACAAAGCTTGATCCCCTGGACCAGTTTCCATGACACTGAGCCTGGATAAGGTTCCACGGGCACAGATCCGATACTCCAGCGCCACATCTGTTGAGAAACCTAAGAAGCAGCTCTTCAATGCCCACGATGGTGTTTACCACAGGGATTTGGCTAAAACTAGAGCTTACTGCATCCTACAGTAAATGGAATTTCTCTCAGCTATCAATGTTAGGAAACAGTGCAAGCTTACTTTCAGTTAAGTGGTTTTCAAATCTGAACCCACATCCTCATTACCTACAGATGGCTGGAGCCCACCATCAAATTCCGAACAAAAGTCTTGGACTTTGTGTATCTCACAAGTCTTCAGGTACTCCTGAGGCTACTGGCCTGGAGACTACATGTCCAGAACTATGGCTGTGAGACTCCCTATAACAGAACTTCTTTCTTTGCAGACGCTTCTAGGAAACTTAGAGTTAAATTAAGAGCCAATCTAGTAAAAATTCATGCATCTTCTATTCTAACACTCTGCCTAGCTTTTTATTTATTTTTTTTGACTTGCATCTTCCCCATTTCTCACAATTTTCCTCACCTAAATGAACAAGCTAACATTACATTTTTTCTGGAAAACTATCTCAATATGACACAGAAATACCCTGTGAAATGCATACAAATAATTCATCAAAAGCTTCTATGAAATGCCTAAGTACTTGCATTCTAGTGTTGGGCTGACATGGAATTCAAAAGCACCATGGAGTTCTCTAGGCACCAGTTTCCTCATCTGTAAAACCATCATCCCTGCTCCAGAGGACCTGTGGAAGACTGCCTGGGATGCTACCTGCTGTGAAAGGCTCCACATGGTGCCTGACAGAGACATTTTGATAAATGGGAGTGATTATTATAATTATAATCAGGCTAAAGATAACAAATAAGTAACCTCACAGCTGTCATTGTTCTCTCTTGTTGCCCCCATGTGACCAGAAGAAAGCTAGGAAGGGCTTTCCCATTCTGTGTGATAAGAAGCCACTGTGGGAAGACTGCTCTCTCTTCTGATCTTTGCTATGATATGCTTCTGCAGGTGATGCAGTGAACACATGCATCACTGCTGTGAACAACTTTTTCCAGACCAGAGTATGGCATAGTGGGGAATGCTGGGGGTGTCCCATTATATTGCTATCACATCAGGGGAAAGCAGACATCTCCTCTTGGAGAGTAATGACAGGTATTACTGAAGCACAAACTTCAAGCAGACAGAGCCAGATTCTGAACACCCAGCCAGATTCTCCCACTCAGGATCATGCTTCCCATGAAGACTGCAATCTTGAGTTTTTAATTTTTTTCTCCTGCAGAAAAGATGCTGCAGAGCATGGAAGGAGCAATGTGGCTTTGTAACTATCATTTCTCTGCGGGAACTGCTTTTACAAGCTAATTTCGTTTTCATTCTGAGTCAAGCTGATAGAGTTCCCCCATTTTATGGATGAACAACTGAGGCTCAAAGAAGCAAAGTGAGTTGACGCCATCTACCATTCTCACAGCTTTGCTGCTTTGGGGTTTGAAGTTACTTCATGCACCTTCCCATTTACTTCTCTTCATTCACTTCTTGATTTGCTTATTAGTGCTGATGACAGCTACAGATGCAATAGGATTCTATCTGGAATGAATTTAATGGGCCAGGAGAAACTGGAAGAAACTAAGAAAGGGTGCATAGTATGGGTGCACCATGGTATGCTTGGGTGCATGGTATAGACTGTGTATTAAGTTTTGGTGCTCACTTCTTTTCCTGTCCCCACTCTCCTACAACTGACTCAAGACCTTGAGATGAAAATCTTCCAGATGATATACAGGTGACCCAGACCCAGGCAGGTGACTGAAGTCAGGGCCATTACCCTGGAAGACTCAGAAATACAAGGGAAGAAGCAGGAGTGTTATAGTGCAGAAAGTTTTATACCTGGGATCAAAGAATCAGATTCTAGTTCTTGCTCTACCCTTTGTTAGAAGTAGTACAATCCTGCATGTGATCTGAGAGTAATGCAACCTCTCAGGACAGCCTGGCCTCTGGCTTTACAGCCATCTTGAGGTTCACATCCCTTCATTTCATGCTCCCTACACTGAATAATAACCCCTAAGAGATCCATACCCCAATCTCCGGAGTCTGCAAATGTTACCTTTATATAGTGAAGACTTTTCATATGTGATTAAAGATCTTGTGATGGATCCAAGATTATCCACATGGGCTCTAAATGAAATTCTATGTGTCCTTAAAAGAGAAGGGTTGAGGGAAATTTGATACATACAGAAAAGAAGAAGGTGATGCAACCAAGGAAGCAGAGATTAGAGTGATGAGGCCACAAGCCAAGAATGTCGGCATCCAGCAGAGGTTGACTGGGGGAGGTCAAGAGAACAGACTGCCCCACAGTCTCTGCAGGGAGTATGACCTTGACAACACTGCAATACTGATTTCATAATTCTGATCTCCTGAACAGTGGTAGGTTAAGTTCTGTTACTTTCAGTCCATCTAGTTTGTGATAATAATTTATGGCAGTACCAAACAAATTCAATTCTAAGAATTAAATTGACAAATTCAATTTGAGCATTGACAAATCATATATATCCTACTGAACGTTTTATATAGAGATGATAAGAATTCATACCAAATATGAGACGTCTGGGACTACACCAGGCTTCACATTAACCATCTTTCACCTCCAGGACCCCTCCCCCTTAGCTTAGACCCTCATTTTCCATGACCTTCCATGATCCTGGAGCATCCCACTTGCTACCACCCTTGAGTCGGTGGGGCCACGCTCACAGCCAAAACTCACTGATGCATGAGACAACAATTCGTAATTTGAATAAGTGTTGCTGCGAGAACTAAAGGAGGTCATGCATATATACCAGCCATGTCACAAGGCCTGCTGTGCCCAAGTCTGTACAATACCCAACAGGAAGCCCCAGGTGGAAAAATTCCTGAGACATACAACTTCAGGTCCCTGAAACTACAGGCTCCTCACATTTTCCCACTCACAAGCAAGTTGATTGGCTACCAAAGGCATAGACTGGGTAAAGATTGCAGCTATCATTAAAAAAAAAAAAGTGTCGTCAAGGATATTGAAATATTGGAAGTCTTATGCATTATTGGCAGGAATATAAAATCGTGCAGCTGCTGTGGAAAATATTTTGGCAGTTCCTCCGCAATTAAAAATTTTGACAGGAATGACCAGCAGCTCCACTCTTAGGTACATACCCCAGAGAACTGAAAACAAGTGTCCCCACAAAAACCTGTTCCTGAGTGTTCATAGCAATACTCTTTACAATAGCCAAAAGTGAGGAAAAACCCCAAATATCCATCAGTTGAACAGATACACAAAACAGGTCTAGCCATGTAACAGAATATTATTCAGCTATGAAAAGGAATGAAGCACTGATACATATTTATAATGTGAATGAACCCTGAAATCATGATGCTGAGTGAAGGAAGTTAGACACAAATGAAAACATTTTATTCTTTTATTGATGTGAAATATCCTTTCTAACACACCAAGATTGTTGGTTGTCAGGGGCTGGCTGCTTAGTAGGTACAAGGTTTCTATTTGGGGAATAAAAAGTTCAGGAACTTGACAGCGGTAATGATTACACAACTCTGAGAACATACTTAATGCTCAGATCTGTACACTTTAAAATAGTTACGTTTATTATTCTATTTTGCTACACTAAAATATAGTCTGGCCTGTCTGATTCTCTTCCTGCCTCTTAAAAACACCTTATGAAGAAAATGAGAAAGTTGGACTTGGGGCTGAAAGATTTTGAGGAAGGGTGGGGTTAGAGAGGCTTGTGGATCTGCTGTGGATATGAGGACACAGTATATAGGATGAGAGGAGACCAGATAGCAGAGAGGCAGCAGCTGGTGCAGAACGCATGGAAGGCACCTGTAATGACCTGCATGCTTCTGCTCTCTTCTGAGGTAGCTTGCCCCATTCTACGATGGGTTTCAGGAGGCAAGCCTACCTTCCCATCCTCCCATGCCTGCTGTTAATTGACACAGAGCTGATCATCAAACCCAGGAGTGCTGAGAGCCCAGGCCTGCAGGTGGCTGCACCACATAGCACTCCAGGGTGGGAGGCAGCCCACATCCTGAGCTGGAAGAGGGAGAGAAGGAGCTTCATTAGTACAGAGAAAGGATCTACTCAGGAAAGAGGCACGGCTGGTGGCCCAAAGCAAATGGCTGTATTTTCTACTGATAAGCAGTTTGAAGAGACTTCCCTTGCCTCTGTGGCCACATGTGCCTGCTGTTCATCTTCTGGGGTCATGCGCCTATCTCGGTGCGATCCTCAGTCATTCTGGCTAGATAAGACCACTAAGTCATTTTCCAAGGGAGGCAGAGGACTGAGAGCCTGAGCAGCCCTGCCCTCTGCGGAGTCACCAGCTCAGCTCCTGCAGAAGTCTCCCACCTCTGTTGCTACAGTCTTCATAGGGAACAGAAAATAGATTTTTATCTTTTTTATGGTTTCCTCCCCTGCATCCTTCCATGCTGGTGTCCTCCATGGACCCCTGCCCACCAGGCTTCTTGGGAACCACAATGGCCATGCTGTACAAAGCCTGGTTTCTCCTGGCAGTTTCTGGTTTCTCCTTAAGGCTGAGATGAGCTACAGTGCAGCAAAAAATGTTACCCCCTAAGTTGTTAAGAGATGGTGACTGAGGCTCTGTGAGCCCTGCACCATCTCCCTAGATGTTGTGACTTGGAAGCATTTCTCCAAGTTTCTTCCAGTTGGCTTTCTGTCACTGGAAGCCAAAACAATCCTGATGGACAGGACCTGAGAGGATTTGCCTAATCTGGACCTTCCATCCTAATCAGAGATGCCACCTGTTGGTTAACTGCAAGGCCACGACTCTCCACTGCCCATCTATGGCTACATCTTTTACATGGACCATCTCTGGAACTTGCCCCTTTCTCTCTACCTCAGCTCAGGTCCCATTATCTCCTGCCTTCAGCAGTTTTCTTCAATAGTTTCCATACCACCCATATCTCCCCTTTCATATCCTGTTTCTTTCCTTACCTTCCTCTGACAGTAAAGCTAGAGCAGATTTCCCAAGAGTCAAATAGTATCATCTTCCCTCCCTACCATTAATAGCACTCGCTATCCATATACTGAGGTCCAGAGGCTTTTGCTTGCCACTCCATGGTCTCAGGCTGGGCCTCAGGAGAAGCCCTCACACCCACTTAGGATACTTGAATGTGCCAGGCATCTCACTCCTCTGCCTACGCCCTCACTGTCCTCCTGCCTCTCTAGCTACTCACCTCCTTGGCTGCACCAGCCTTGCATGTTTCACTGGCTCTGTCTGGGTTCTGATGCAAACCCCTGCACCTCTTTACCTGTCTCATGAGATGAAGCCCCCATAATCTGTCCCTGTGGCTTTTGCACGTCTAGTGATGGCATCTGTCTGGGCTATCCTTGGGTGCCTGGGTCCCAGCAGATGGTCTGTCACATATTAGGAGCTCAAGGTGGAACTGGTAGATACCAGCTAATAAAAACTGATCACAGAGCCTGAGCTCAAAGCCCCTGGCTCTCAGCTCCTCCTTCCCTCCAAAGGTGTGATTTGGACCACTGCGGCTCCTCTGCTCCTATTTGGCGCAGCAGAACCTCCAGCGACACTTTGAATTCCTGTAAATTACTTCCCTGTTATGACTTGTAAGCTGGGTTGCCAAGCAACGAGAGGGGATTTGGTCCTTATCAGAGGGCTTCATGTGTACATTATGTGCTTGAAAAATGTCCTAGAGCAGCTGGGGGTGGACAGAACCCCATTCCCTCAGTCCCTTTGCCCCGCTGGCTGGCTATGCCAGCCACAGTGGGGACTGGTCATGTCAGGGGCACCTGGGTTCTCTGGGAGATGCCATCCTGGCTGGTTCACTCCGGGGTCAGCAGAGGAGAGAGAGGGCTCAGCAGTCATGGAAACTGGTACAGAGCCCTCAGAATCAGGAAACTTGGGATTTGCTGACACTTCACCATGTGCCTGTGGGAAAGTCATCTGGTTTACTCCTTGGTCACTATAAACCCCTCCCCAGCTGTGGAGGAATACTGAGATGAAGTGGTACCAGCCTCATTCTGAAAAGCCGAACAAGCATGGCAGTTGTTCCTAGTACTGGAGTTTGCTATCATGGTGGGTTTGGGAAACCACAGCTCTGGGTTGGTAGGCCTCCAGTGAGAACCCCAGCATGAAGCAAGAGAACTATCCGAAGGGAACAGAAGTCCAATTCACTATATCAGTCCTTTAGGATCACTCTGTCATCCACCCCAAACAACACATCTCAGATTTCCAAATTTCCTTCTAATGCTGGCTACTAGACTCTGTTTCTGCTGGGAACTATGCAGGTACTCTTCCTTGTCGTCCTGAGACAGCTTAAGGTGGTAACGTCACATGGTCTCTACCACCCCTGCCAACACTGAAGCTTATCTGCGGGGTTCGAATTCAGGGTTGTATGGACTGCAAGTGGCTGAGGAGCGAAAGGGGTGGTGGTGAGCAATGGAGAGAGGCAAGGCCAGGTGGGCAGGCCACCGCAGCGGGTTTGGACCAGTGCCAGGACACAGGTCCTTTGTTCATGTTTGTTGTGTTGGCATTGAAAGTCAAGGTTATGTGTGTCTTGTGCAGCATCTGGTCTTGAATTTTTTGAATTCTGTGCATGAAAAGCATCATGGGCAGGTTGTATGTGATGCAGGTGAGGGCCACTTGGCGTCTGCTTCACCTAAAAGCTTCACCTAGTGAAGCATTTGGTTCTGATCTCAGCTTGGTCGTCCTGATGCAGCTCAGTCTGGATGGCAGTTTGGTCCCCTGTCACCTATTGCATTGCCCTCTATGAAGGTCAAGACCCAGGTTAATCCTTTCTGGCCACCTTCCCTGAAGTCTGAGGGCCACTGAAGGTCCCTTTCTGTGTTGTGATGCTTCTATTATAGTGTGAGGTGCATGTTCCGGCCCCCTCCACCCCAAACCCCACCCCCGTCCTGGGAGCCAAGACTGGCCTGGCTTTGGTCCCCAGCACCCAGCACTGGGTTGTGAGCAGGGCAGGCAGCTGGCTTGCAGAATCATTAAGAGGTGGAATGAATGCATCTTTTCCCTCGCTTTCTCCACTGCTAACGTCTTTATTGTTTCAGCCCCTACCTGACCTCATACTACATTCCATTTCCTTTTTTCATCTTGCATGACTTTTTAATACTATTTGGGCCCTATTGGGATTAAACACTTAGCAGAGTCCTGAATAGCCAAATTACCTCATCTAAAGAGAGGGCAGTGGGGAAGCAGGCTTCCATTTGCAGGCCAGAGCTGAAGCCAGCTGAAGTTTCACGGGACACTCTAGTCAGGTTCCCAGGCGATGTTCCACCTTCTGCCTCCATCTCCCATTCTGTCTCTGGGGATGGCTGGCAGCTGCCTGCGGTTCTGATCCATTGCTCACATAATTACTTCCAAATGTTATTTTCATGAAGCCATATTCTCCTCCACACTGCTGTGACTCCCAGCCGTCCCCACCACGTGCCCCATTAGCTATAAACCTAGAGCTAATGTATTTAAAGGGCACTGCAGCTCAGCCCCAAACTCTGGCATAGGAACCAGGCAGGGATGCCCTAGAGAGCATGCATGCACAGACACTTATTAGTTATCTACCCAGGATTTGCAATGCAGCAGTGGCGGGAGTGTTCTTTACAATGGCTTGAAGTCAGGGTATTGTGTTTATCATACCCCCTGTAAAGACTGAGAAATGGAGGTTCTGCATGGGTGCAAGCTGCCCAAGGCAACCCAGTGGGCCACAGCAGAACCTGGGCTTACTCTGAGGCATCTGGTCCTGGGTCTGTGCACCATCCCTTGTTTTAGTGCAAAGGATTTTTAATAGAATTAGTAGGGTGGGAGGGGGAGAGAGAGAGAGGAGAGAGAAAAATTTTCCAAAAAATGCTAAAATGTTACCTATTACCCCTTGGACAAATGTTCAGGCAAATAAGCTTGGCCCAATGTATGTCGGCCATGGCCCAAAATCTTGCTACAAGTCTAAGGCACCTTCTAGAAGGGAATCACAAGAAATGGTTAGCAGGTCCCAGAGAGTGAACAGAAGGAGAGATTAAAAATTCAGGCTGGGCCGGGCACGGTAGCTCGTGCCTGTAAGCTTTAGCCTATGAAGCGGCCGGGGCCAGGGATTGCAGTTCAAGTCCCTTGTGGGGCCCCTAGCGAGACCTAGTTCCAAAAAAACATAGCTGGGCGTGGTGGCGCGCACCTGTAAACCCAGCTACCTGGGAAGCTGAGGCTGGGGATGGCTTGAATCTGTGGTACCCCGGGCAACGAGAGCCTGAGGTTCCACGGGCAAAAATAGCGAGACCTAGTCTCAAAAAAAAAAAAAAAAAATCAGACTGTACCACATAGTCCACCATGAGGTCAAGCTAATGACCCTATTATTTCTGCTGAGGGACAAGAGCAGAGACCCCTTCTTGCCCAAGAAGCTCGGCCCCATTCTTCTGCCCTCACAAAGTTCTCTTGCCTTTGCCACCTGTACCCAAGAGTCTGACCTCATATCGCCCTGGGTTGGCCTCAAAGTGGCCTTCTGGAGATATCTTACGCCCTTAAATGTAGAGGTGTGCTCTCACTGCCAAGTTTGTGGCAGGTTTGAGTCAATAAACGCACTTATTTGTTCATCCAGATAATAAATAACGTGGCAGGGGGGGCACTGAGCCTCCCCGTGTGCAGAGCTTAGCAATAATCCTCACAACAGTCTTCTGATTAAAGCCCTAATATTCAGCCCATTTTCTAGATGAGGAAACAGTAGTCGCAAAAAGCCCGGTTTCCAAACTGCCCTGGCTACCTGTTCACTGAGTATGGGACACTGTGCTCATCGGTTCTTCTGAACTTTCTTAGTTAATCCACACAGGGACATGGGAAGAACATTCTACTTGTTATTAAATCAATTTTATAGAAGGGGCATAGGGTTCTGAGCAGTGACTGACTCCCCCAAAGTCACAAAGCTAACAAATGGTGGAGTGGGGATTTGAATAAGGCCTGTAGTTCCATAGCTTAAACTCTAACCATTTTCTGTACTGTAGCTGCAAACAGTACATGCCTACTGAATGCAGGACACCGAATTAGGCCCTTTGGAGGCAACAATGAATGGGGCCTGCTCCCTAGAGAAGACAATGAATATCTGGTTGAGTATAGTGTAAGAATTGAGGTCTGATGGGTCTGTCCAGGATGGGGGAGGTAAAGAAGGAGCTTGTTGGTGCAGAGAGGTCAAAAATGTCCCCAAAGAGTAGGAGAAACTTAAGCTCAGTTTTAAAGGACATGAAACATGTGGTAAGAAAATATTAAAGTGGCCTAGCCCTCATGTAAAGCAGTATGGAGGATCTCAAAATGTTAAAAGTGGATCTGACATACGACCAAGTAATTCTACTCCTATGTATCTACCTCCAAAGTTCAAAAACACTGACTCAAATAGAAATGTGTCCTCCCATGTTTATGGCAATGTTATTTACCATAGCTAAATTATAGAAACAACTTAAGTTGTTTTCCAAAAATCAGGTGTGTGTATCAAGAAACTGTGGTATATATTCCCAATGGAATATAACTCAGAAATCAAAAAAGATAAACTCATTCCATTTACAACAATATGGATGGAGGTGGGAGGAATTATGCTAAATGAAGTAAGTTAGAAGGAGAAAGTTAAACACTGAACAGTGTCATGAATACATAGAATACAGAGTAATTAAACTAAAGATAAGTTTAAAAAGAAACCTTTGGAGACAAATAAAGATCTGAAGTATCCAAAGGGGGAGGACTTGAGGCAGGGTAAGAACAAAGAGGAAAGGAAGCACAATGGAGTATGGTAGTGGACTATGGGTGATTTGGTGATGGGTATATTATCGTGACAAAACCTGAGGGGGGTATACAATTATTACCTCAGTCAAATAAATAGAAAATAATAGAGGGGAAAATTGTAGGAAGAAAGAACAGTCTGTTTGAAGGTTGAAAACCAAAACATAGCATGATGTACTCAAGAAAATGCTGGTCATTCCATGAAGCATTGGCCAAAAGTTCTAGGGTGTTAACAACTTACAGTGAGGATGGAGACAGGCCACTGCTGGGATTTGTTAAGTGTGGGGTTAAGAACAGCATCCCAAGGACTAGTTACTCTGAGTTCAAGTCCCACCTCTACCACAAGCTAGCTGTGTGATCTTGAGCCAGTTAACTGACCTCTCTGGTCTTCAGTTCTTTCATCTGAAGCAGTGACAATGAAAGAGCCTATCCTTAGGGTGTTTTTTTGTAAGGATCAAATGAGAGGTTAGCCTGTAACAACACCTGGAATATAATACCTTCTCAATAAAGGTTAGGTCTGGATCTCAACAATCTAATATGCCCCCATTTTCTCCTCAAGGACATAGACAGTGGGAAGGGAACAAACAGTTTTAAAAGAATGAAAGTACTATTGTACCACCATTCAGTAAGTGTTTGATTAAACCCTCTATCCTCATTCAAACATCTCATTCAGATCAGTGTTATTTCCCTGGAAAATTCCTCTACTTCACTTCTTGGGTTCCCCAGTATCTTCTTCCCCATTTGCTGCTCTGAATTTCTTTTGCACTCTCTCCTCCCGGACCCATCCCAAGCCCATGTCACTCTAAAATCCTGAGCCTCATGGCCCCAGCAGGTGAGTGGACACCTCAGAGCTCTCCTTGGGAGCTGTTTCCTCCCTCACCTGTGCTCAAAAAGGCACTATTTGGTTACCTCAAATGATGCGAGACTCACTAAATGAGATAGAGGACCTATAACTGAAGAACTGAGGAGTGGTGAGAAATCTGTTGGTCTGTTCTCATTTGAGACATGGGAAAGTTAAGCAGATGCCACCAGCTTGTTATACAGATTCCTGGGAGAGAAAATGACCTTCTGGGTGTCTACATGAGGGCCACAGGTCAAACATGGGTGCTGTAACAACGTGTACCTTGAAATAGTGCTTACTGGGCCTTTCCCATTTGTCTATTTGGCTGTATTAACTCATTTCATTTGCTGTTTCTGCCTGTACCCATTTCATGACAAATTTCTAGAGGTGAAATTTGTTAGAGAAAGGAAGAGGGGTTTGTTCTGTTTCTGCCCTCATGCTTATTCTAGCCTCTGATGCTGATAGCCAGTGATTTTTACCAAATAGTAGTCTTGTGGGTCGGTGGGATGTAGAAACAGCCTGACTTTTCTTTGCTCTCTCTTCCCACGGTCCTCCCCCATCCTACACACCTACATGTAGGGGTGGAGGGAGCATATCAGGTGTGGTTGGGCCTGTTTGTACTCTCCAACTCCTGTTTCTGGTGTGGCATGTGAGATGCAGGCAGCCCTTTCCTGGACTCCTGCCTACTCCAATGCAGAGCAGTGAACCCCTGTTCCTGTAGAAGACCCTTCAGAGGTCAAGTTGTGAGGAGCCCCCTTGGGTGCCTTCCAAACATCCTTCTCTATGCAAGACTGAGATCTTTTTCTTGCCATTTCTCTAGCCTCCCCACTTCTCATCTGGGGTGTCCTTAGAAGGGATAGCACTGGCAGGCAGCAGGCAGAGGCCTGCTTGTTTAAACCTTGCCCTGCAGGTTTAATCAGATAATATCCTTTCACTAAAAGGCCCAAGAGTGCATGCAGATGTTTATACAGGGGTCCTAATACTGAAATCACACCTCTGCCTCCTGCTTAAAAAACCCCAAGTGCAACCATCGTCTTGTTCCTTTGACATCAAAAGCACTGTGAGAGATCAAGGAAGTTTTATTGTCTCCATTTTGCAGATTAGAAAAACAAGTCTTTGAGAAGTGAAGTGATTAGTTCCCTAGGAGAAAAAGTGAGAAGTCACGTTAGGTTAGGTCGGAGTTAGGTTGATTGGAGTCTTGGTGTGGGATTACATGGCTAGAAAACCATGGTGACAGAATGGGAACCCAGAGATGGGGGGTTGGGTGGCCAGGCCTAATGAAAGTATCTGATGACCTGCCCTCAACCAACCCAGGTCTACTACTTCCTCTCCTGTAGGTTCTGATTGGTCTGGGTGCCCAAGAACAGCAGGCAGAGAGGACTGGCAATTCCTTCCCCCAGCTCTCCGGCTGCCAGAGAAGCAGGTGGCTTCCCCTCATCTCCCATTCAAAGGGCGTCAAGCTTGCAAAGCCAGATGAATGAGCTCCTCAGTCAGGGAAGTTTTTGTTGCTAAAATACACGGTCTGATTACGAGTGATTGAGGGGCTGGAGAGAGAGATTGTAGTTGGCTGTGATTTGTTCTGATTTGAAGTAGTTCTAAACAAGTCACCGGGAGGTAGGCGTGGGGGCCGCCGGGTTCAGCGGCGCAGGGTTTTGGCAATGATACATTTCCCAGGATGCCGGGGCCTTTTCTGACAATTCTGGACAGGGCTTTCAAACAGTTTTTGAAATTAGATTCGGTACATTTATCTTGTCTCCTTTCCATTTGGCATGAAAGCGCCCCCATTTTGTCTTTCTTCTTTTTATATATTTTCTTTATTTTATTATTTTTTTTCCTCTCTCCACCAATTCTCTCCTCTCCATCGGAAGTGAGCCGCAAATTAAGTGGAGGTGGCTGGGGGAACGGAAACCAGCCTGGTGTGGAATAATGATGTTCTCCGTGGCCCGAGATCCGCCGTGGCACTGCCTCCTGTGCCTGCCTGACAAGGAGAATCTGCTTGAGGGAATTCGTTCTGTCAGGATTGAAAGGCAGTAATTGGGGCCAGTGATTCATGACCTCTTTGTGCGCTCATGAATACATTCATCTTCCAGATTTATCTCATTTCTAAAATCCATAATGGTCTGTTCCAGCAGGTGATAGGAGGGGGTGTGGTGTGGGGTGTATGTATGTGTGGGGAGCCTCCTTGCAGACAAAGATAAAGGGGGGCATCGGGCAGCTCCTCTATGTGGGGGAGCTGTGACTTGGTGAAAAGGTTTCAGTGACACATTTTCCAGATGAAGGGCTCAACCCCGCAATAAGGCCTGATCGCTCTTCTCTGACTGGGAGGGGAGGAGGACAGTCAGGCTCCCATTTGTCACTTCTGTCCTGGTTTGAGTCATCGGGCTGCCATAGCTACAAGTGACTATGTGAGCCAACCACCTACCATTCCTGAGCTCTCAGGACCCAAATGTTTGTTCAGGGATGCTGGTCCTGCACTGACCCCTGTGGAGGCGGGATAGACCAGCGATGAGGAGCCAGGTCGGCTGGGTTGATGTGCCGGCTTTTCCCTTTAGCAACTGCAGCATAAGCTTGAACATCTTACATAGATTCTCTGTGCCTCAGTTTCCATGCAGAACACATCTATAGCCTGATAGCGCTAAAAGGAATGAACGTATATTAAACCATCTGGTATACCCTGCCTGGTATACAGTGAGTGCGCAGTCAGCATTGGCTAACCCCACGCACTTGCTGACTGCTCTGCTGTGATCCTGATTCTGCCTCCATTCCCACTTGTTAGGGGGATCATTTTCTATATACACATAGCTCTGATTCATAGTCCCAGCTCTACCCCCTGAATCCCACTCTACCCCTGCCCTGGAGGGTACTCTGACAGGAAGAGAGCTTTGAGACTATGTCCAAAAGGATCTGTTTGCAGAATGCTGAACTCTGGGACTGCACAACCAAAAACTGGCAGGGCTGGGTTTCTGGCTCATGGTCACTGTTCTCTTTATTGTTCCCTGCTGCTGCGGGTGGTCTCTCCTCTTGTGTCTTCTCTTTTCTCAGGCTGGTGCCCTGGATCCCAGATGCTATCCTGCCTGAAGACCTCTGCTACATACCTCAGTTCCCTTCCTTCTGGGCTGGATCTTTAAGGAACAGCTTTCTCCCTTGGCCCTTGGTCCAAGAGGCAGCTGCAAATGGTAACAGATTCTCCAGGGAGCAGCCATGACCTCCTGGTCAGCCCCCTAGGGCAATGTGCCAAGGTGGCATAGGGCCTCAGTGTTTGGAGAGAAATGTGCTAATTTACAAGTGGACAGATGAGTTTGCCTGTATGGGGGTGAGGGCTGGGGATGGTTCTAATGTCAGAGAACATGTTACTTGGTTTACTGACTTTTTCTTGAGTTCAACAACTAGCAATGCTGTCCCTTCTCTGCTTTCAACACTGAGTTCTAAGACTTTTAAGCCCCACAGCTTCAGAAACACCTTTTGAGGTCCCTGTTCTTAATGCTGAGAAGGAACCTCAAGTAGCTTGGTATCTGCACTGCTGACAATCTTGTTGTCCAACCAGGTTCAGAATGAGCTTGGGTGAAGTCTACCACCCTGACAATCACCTCCCTTAACACACACACATACACACACACGCATGTACACACGCGCACACATACACATTCTTCCCATCCACATGACTTCCTTAAGGTTAGGAGACAACACTGTCTCAACACATGGTGCACACTTAGGGTCCAAAATTCCACAAAGTAAAAGCATGACTGCTTTTTGGAATTAGAACCCTGGGTTCAAATTCAACCATTTCCCAGCATGTGCTCTTGATAAAATTATCCTTGGTCGCCAAGTCTCCACTTTCTATTCTGTAAAATGGGATACTAATTTTTTCCCCAGCAGAATTCTTATAATGATGGGCTAAGAGAGGAGCCAGTAGATGCTACTTCCTTTTCCTTTCCCTTTCCCTCACATTTTAAAACATCTGAGCACTCTGCCCATCATAGGTCATACCCCAAAGAGTTGGTACGGGAGGTGAGCAGAGAATCAAGCTCAAGGGGCCTGCAGTGGGGAGACAGAGGGACCCCTTCCTTCTATCATCTTTGGTATCCCTCTTAGACACCTGCAATAAGCTTTGGTTCAGACAGTTACCTAATGACATCTCAGTCAGCAACAGAACACATATTCGATGGTGGTCCCAGAAGGGCAGTGCCCCAGAACCGAGGCACATAGCAGGTCGACCACCTGGGTTTGGGGCTATGCTCTGTGACACGGTGATCATCACCCATGGTGTGTTTCTTATTGATGAGCGATGCACTGTGTCTCTCTGCTCAGCCTTTCCTTGGGAGGAGGTCTCAGCCTTTCCTTGGGAGGAGGGCTCAGTAGCTGACATTATTCAAGTTAGAGCCTGGGGAGAGTGGGTGGCCTGTGGGCTTCTCTTTTTCTTCAGTGTGTCCTCCTCTGTGTGAATTACAACAGTGCCCTTTTACTTATGTGGGGATACATTCCAAGAGCCCCAGTGAATGCCTGCAACTATGGATAGTCTCTTTTTTTGTTTTTCGGTTTTTATTTTTAGACTAGGTCTCACTATTTTTGCCCGTGGAACTGCAAGCTCCCATTGCCCATGGTACCACAGACTCAAGCAATCCCCAGCCTCAGCTTCCCAGGTAGCTGGGATTATAGGCGTGCACCATTATGCCCAGTTATTTTTTGGGACTAGATCTCGCTATGTTGTCCCAAGCAGCACTCGAACCACGATCCTAGCCCCAGCCGCTTCATAAGCTGAAGCTTACAGGCACGAGCCACCATGCCTGGCACTATGGATAGTCTTGAACCGTAGATACAGTCTATGTTTTCTTCGTCTTCTGCATATGTACTTATGATAAAGTTTAATTTATAAATTTGGCACAACAAAAGATTGACAATAATAGCTATTAATAAAATAGAATTATAACAATTTATTGTAATGAAATTAATGTGAATGTGGTCTCTTCTTTCTCTCAAAATATGATTGCAATGTTTTCAGTCTATGTTGAAAGGATATGCAGGGACCACTGAAGGGCCCCTATGACACAGTCCCTGATGGAAGGGATTTCAGAGCAGATACCAAACTGCCTCCCTATCACCTGTACCCCTTCTATACTCTACCTGCATCCTCATTTCCAGCCCTTATCCCCTCAAACCCCACCCCAGCTGGAACCCAGTACAATAGTAAACACTGCTACTCAGGACCTAGGAAGGGACCAGGCATGGGGGAGTTGCTGGAAGCATCTGAGGGCCTTCCATGAACTCCTATTCATGTTGCAAAGAGGATGGGCTGGGGAACCTATGTGCAAAAAAGAGTGACTCAGTTGTATTACCTGCTGTCCCTCTTATTCAACCATGCACTCCACATGTTTAAGAAACCAAATGCTTGAGTGGTACCTCCTACACAATTCAGGAGAACCCATATGAACGGTGGCTGATGTTTATTATCTGAGCACTGTGCTGGGCATTACATTCCATAGCTCACTGAGGGAGCTATGGTTATTTCCTCTTTACAGAAGGAGACTTTAATTGGCTAATGTGTATAACACGACAAATTGGGGGAGGCTATCTTTGAACCCTTGTGTTCTAACTGCAAAGTACCCTTTCTCAGATGGGGCGGGGGTGCAAATGCTGTCTTCTTTCAACTCAAGGTGGTTGTTGACCCGGGACACCATGGCTGGCTTTGCAAACTCCATGTAACTTCAACAGATGTGATACACTAGGATGCAGGAAGCACCAATAAAAATCAAGAAAAACAAAAACCTTCATGGAATGTCTGCTATGTGCTTTGTACTGTATTGGGTCTTTTTTTATATACAATGATGTTGGCCTTTCCAAGGGTGAAACTGTATCATATGTCATATCATGTGTCATTCTAGCTATGTCAAGTAAGAAAGTCACCTTTTTGAAGCATAGGGACCTTCATCCATGAAATGAAGAACTCCTTTAACATGTCAAGTGACTACTCAATGGGGTAGGGATTATATCTTCACACATTGTCATAAAGGTAATCCTGGATTCTATTATACCACAGTGGTCTGAACAGGTGGATTGAACTGTCCAAGTTCACACCCTCCTGAAGTAAAGCCACGGTAATGGCTGCAAAGGAAAGTTCTCCTCACTTCCCATCCCTCCAGACCTCTCTTGAGGTTCACTGTGCCATGACAACCCCTCTATCTCCCTCCTCTCTGGGAGAGAGTGAACCCCCAGAAAGAGGGACCCCCCAGTGGGGGATGATATCTCCTTTAATGAGGGACTGTGGGAGGGTGGAAAACGTACCCGATTTATCTTTGTTGCCTAAATAGCTCTTAAATTCTCCCTTGAATACTTCTAATTCAGCAGAATGTGAACAATTATAGCAGGAAGCTATTCATAGGTGGAAGGGGGCTGATGGAATTATTTATCAAAGTGACATTTTAATTATAGTGAAGAATGAGTTTGTTGTCACCGAGATAGAAGGTGGTGTTACCAGGCCTCCACACACCCCTCCAGAGTAAATTAAAGATGCTCCCCTCTTCATAATAACTCCATTAGGTGCAGGAGATGTAAGAAGCAGGTTCTTTCCAGTAAACATTTCTGGAGTTGCTGGGGTGAGTCCCTCTGAGGGGCTCCATTTTGTACTGCGATGGGTGGGGTTCTTGGGACACTGGGGTGGTCAGGAGCCAGTCAGAAGAGTCTATTTCTTCTCTCTGAGGTGCCTTCCCTTCCCTGTCCCTTTGTGGACCAGGGCACTTACCCACTATCCTAGTGGACACTCTTCTAGAAGTTAGAGTTTGTGATAATGAATTTCAGTTGTGAAAAAGTATATAGAGTAACACCTGTAACAAGATGGAAGCAAGTCAATTTCCTTCATCTCCCTGACCGTTGGCACCGTACCTCTGAGGCAGCAGTGTGGTGTCAATTCTCCTGAGCTGGTGCTGAGATAATCCACACATATACAAACACTTCTGTATTTGGTACTGATTCAATTTTCTTCTTGAGTTGTAGTTGAGCTACTTTATTTCTACAACTAGGAGGAAAGCAAGCAGAAGGCAGGAATGGTGGTTTAGGCCTCTCTCACATTCACCAATAGCTCACAAAACAGAAGGGCTAGTCATTTCTACTATTTAGTTCGCACCTGCAGCACATCAGGCACTACAATGAGCATTTTACAGAGGTAGTGGTTAAAATCTTCCCAACAGGCCACTGAGGATTGAATTTTCACTCCCATTTTGTAGATGAGAAAATCTACATTCAACAAGGATATCTAAAAAGCTAAGTTCAAACATTCAAAGTCAGACCACATGGTGTTGTGGGGTGTAGCCCTGGTTGAAACCCACTCATTCAAAAACAGTAGATTCTTACTTGCATCCATTCCTCTGTCAAAGATAATTAAGTGATAGTCGTGATCATGAGGCACTCACATGTGAGGGGTTGGGAAGAAGGCTGTGAAGTCATTAAGTCAACATGTAATTGTGGTATAATAATAGTGGGTTCGTAGAATGTGGTTGGTCTTTGGAAAGAAGAAGATGAATGTTTAAATACAAGTCAAGCCCTTCTAGGTTATACACAACCTTGAATAAGTAGTTTTTTTTTTTTTTTCAAAGACTTAGTTTGCTAAAGTATAAAATGGGAGTAATAATGGCTATCTCATTGGGTTGTTATAAGAATTGGGAATAACAGTTATAGTTAAGGGTTGAATAGACATTTTTCAAAGAAGACATAAAAATGGTCAAAAAGCATTTGATTCTCAGTATCATTAATCAATCAGGAATGCAAATCAAAACCAGTGAGATAATACCTCATACCACCAGGAAGGTTATTATCCAAAGAATAGACCATAACTAAGATTGATAAACATGTGGAAAAACTGAAATTTTTATGCACTGCTGGTGGGGACATAAAATGATACAGCTATACATTATGGAGGGGAGGCTGGAAATTCCTCAAAAAAATTATCATATGATCTAGAAATTCTACTTCTTGGCACAGACACAAAAGAATTGAAAGTAAAGCCTCAAACTTATACCTGTAAACCCATATTCATAGCAGCAGTATACACAACTGGCAAAAGATGACGACAACTCCCATGTTAATGGACAGATGAATGGATAAAATGTGATAATTTGTATAATGGATTATTATACATCCTTAAGTAGCAAGAAAATTCTGACATAGGCTACAATGTAGAGAACACAGGCTACAACCTTGCAAATATTATGTTGTGTGGAAAAAAACAGTTGCAAAAGGAGAAATATTGTATAATTCCACTTATATGAGCTCTCTGGAGTACTGAAATTCATAGAAAGTATAAAGGTGGTTGCTAGGGACTGCAGGGAGAGGGGGATGTGGAGTTTTTGTTTAGTAAGTATGGCTTCACTTTTGCAAGATAATCAATGTTCTGGAGATGGATATGATGATGGATGCAGAGGAATGTGAATGTACTGAGTGGTAGATCCTGAACAGCATATTTGAAAGTGTAGCTTTTATATTACATGTGTTTTACCATATTTAAAAGCATGGAGAGACTTCTGCAGTGTTAGTCTTTCCTCTTTTCTTTCCCCTGTCCTCTGAAACAAACCAATGGAGTGCCCATTACAGCATGGGGCCTATACACAGAGTTCATGGCCCCTGCTTCCAGGTGGTCAGACTTTTAAAGGGAAGAGAGTAAGATAGACTTAGTCAGGTGGTTACCATGCCTGTGCCATGTGCTATTCTGAGTCAGTCCCAGGTGTGGAGTGTGTGTGCATGCTTGTGTGTGCATCTGTGTGTGTGTATATGTGTTTGCACCTCTGAGACTAACTGAGGAAAATGGAATAGGATGGAGAGCCATCCTAAAGGAGGTGACCTTTGTGCACATGCAAAGACAAGGAAGTCGCTAGGACAGAGCCGGGTAAGGTGCTTGGTGTCCATGTTGTCTTCTACCTTCTGGGTGATTGCATCTACTCCCAGCCTGCCCTGTGTAAACCTCTGAGGCTCAGTTAAGCCTTCCTTCCCCACCCAACAGCATAAGACTGGGGCCTCTGAGGATGCAGAGGAGGGAGGGGCCTAAGATGGAAGGAGTCTATATGGAGGAGAGACATGGAGGACAAATATTCCAATGGGGTGGCTTTGGTCAAAACCAGGTATCAGGATGCTCTAGAATGATTGCCTCTCTTAAGGTTAGGCCAGGTCAAGTGTGAATAGCCAACTATTCATGTTCAAAGTCATCCCTACTTGCTCAGAGTTGTCAAACTTGTAACCAGTAATATGAATGCCAGCACTTAGAATTACCATGTACTCTGTACTTTACATTTACCATCTCTTCCAGTCCCTACAACATTCAAGAAGTCTGGCCACTATTTCTCCCCACAGAGTGACAGCAGGAGAGGTGCAGCTATCCACTCAAAGTCATGCACCTTGAGAACAGTTGGGCTGATATTTGAACCCTCGGTGGTCTGACTGCAAAGTATGCTGCTTTGAGTAGGACTTCAAAACTGACCTTGAAGGCCAAAGAGCTTCCGGAATCACACAAAACAAATACATACAGCCATCAAATGAGCACATACTCCTCTTGCTCAGGCCTGTGTGCTCATGTCACCTCCTCTGAGGGGCTATTTCTGGACACTCACTCTAAAATAAAAACACCACAGCTCCCCTGTGTACTCTCTACCTCTGACTCTGTTTTATCTTCCTTCAAAGAATTTCTGTCTCTGATTTGTTATGTTGATTTATGTATTCGTGTCTCTGCTACACTAGAAGGGAAACCCATGAAGATAGGGGTGGTCGATTCCCTGCCATACTACCAGCACCTAATTGTGCCTGGCACAGAATAGATGTCCAACATAATTTAAATAACGCAAGACTATGAATCTGTAATTAAATTAAGTAATACCAATTGCCTTTTGTTTTTTTCTGGTGTCTGTAATGGTGCTAGTGCTAATAGGAAAACTCTATCTCATCTTACAAAAGAGGCAAATCCCATTATTACACCCATTTTATCAGATGAGGAACATGAGAGTCAGAGAGGGGAAGTGACATGCACTAGGCCATCAGCAGGAGGGCAAAGAACGCTGAATTGTCTAAATCCCAGGCCTGGATGCTGAGCCCCGTACTATACATGCTTTCTTCCTGGGACTGAACTTGGCCCTTAACCTTAATATGCAGCCAGGCTGGGTTCTAGCAGACAGCTGCTGCATGTGCAGACAGACCAGGAAGAAGAAGTTTGCTCTGTATAGTTATCAAACCCCCTGGGAGCAGTCATATTTTGCATCCCAGAGGAATTGGATAGCCCTTGAGGGAGTTGAAGGATTTGGAGAGGAAGGCAGGTACCCTCCCTGGCCCTAGACTGAGGCTGCCTTCCCTGGCCCTACCTCATTAAATAATGACAAGGCAACCCTTGCCGCCGCCCCCCCCCCCATAAGCAAGAGTTAGAAACAAGCATGTCACAAGCTGATGCTTGCTTCTTAAAATCCTACAAGACTGCAAGTCATATATATATATATAGAATCCACCAGAGAAATAGGAGGTTCGCTTGAGGATAAAGTTGGGTAGCCCCAGGAGTGGGTTTATTAAAGGAAATAAGACTGCTGGTCCTACGGCCAGGAAGCTGGCAGTGAGTTCAGTGGATCTGCCATTTACTAGCTGTGTGGCTTCAGGTGAGTGACTGAACCTCTCTGTGCCTGTCTTTCATTTGAGAAATGGAGGCAACAGTGGCTACTGGACCAGAAAGCTGTGGATTAGAGAAATCACTCTGTGAAGGCTCAGTACATGGAGAGTTTTTTAGGGCCTCCTCTGACTTTCATCTCTAGGGAACTGATTTATTTACTTTATGAGGCTGAAAAGTTTAATTCTCTAGCAGGCCTCACACTTAACATTTGAGGGTTCAGCTACGAGCAGAACAACAGGTCTCCAGGGAGCCCATGGGAGCCCACTGTAAATTTGGACTGCAGAGTCAGGCTAAACTCTCTCTCCCTTGGTCTGTTCATTCATTGATGCATTGTGTCACTGAGTCATTCACTCATTGTGTCTTGTTCCAAACACTGAGCTTGCTGATGTCAAGAAGAGGACCTACTGAAAGTAGATTCTTCTTTGCTAACATGAGTGCTATTCCCTTGACAATATCCCCACCTTAATCTCGAAGCCATGTGAATAGGTTACCTTACAATTGTGATGAAAATAAGGATTCTGAGATGGGGAGATTTCCGTGATTATCTAGGTGGGTCCAAAGCAATCTTTATCCGTGGAGAGATAATGAAAGTCAGAGAAAAGGAGTGCAATGGCAGAAGCAGAGGCTGGAGTGAGATACTTTGACTGATTTTTTATTAATTTCCTAATTAAAAAATTATTTATTCTTATTAAAGTACCATTATTTTACATTCTTGCTAGCGTTTTGACAGTAAAGGACTTCCCCACATGGGTGTGGTCACCATGCTCTACCACCACTGAAGCCCCCAGAGTCCACTACCATAATACATTGTGTTCTCCCCTGCCTTCCATTGCCATCCTCTTGTTTTCACCCCTACTCCTCCCTTGTAAAAGCTAAAGATCTAAGGTGAGGTTTCAAGGCCTAGAAATAAAACCCACACAGATATAGACTGCTAATCCACAACAAAGGATCAAAGAACATATACTAGAACCAGGGAAATCCTTTTCAATAAACAGTCAGGGAAATGGGACAGCCACATGTTAGAAAATAAAAGTAGATCTCTCTCTCACACCACACACAAAATTCAACTCAAACTGATAAGTGTCACTGAATTCATGATTTCTTATAGCAGCCATAGGAACTACTATTCTGTTATTTAGCTTGTTATTTTCCTCACTCACCTCCACTTGTAAGTGTATATTTATCATTCATCTGCCTTGCTTACTGAACCATGGGCTCCATGAGGGCAAAGATCTGCTGTTTTGATCCCTACTGTGTGGCTGGAGGGGAACACAGTGGCAGGCAGGGGGACACTGCTCAAGTAATGAGTGAATCTGGTTGATCTGTATCACTATCAAGCACATACCCAGAGGTGTGAACCCCATTTTCAAGGGTTCTATGGGCTCTGGGGACTGGAAGTATAATGGAAAGAACAGCATGCTTACTATAAATTGAATGTCTGCTGGGCAAGGTACTGTGCCAAGCACATTATGAGTGTGGAATTTCATTTACTCCTGACAACAACCCTATAGTAGATGAGCGACAGAGCCCAGACTAAGAGAGAGGTAGCTGCTTCCCCATGATAGTGATGGGGGAATATAGATTTAAGCACAATTGTTTAGCTCCAAAGTTCATTCATTTTCTGCTGTGACCAAGTGCTATCTTGAGATTTCTAGTGCTCACGAGGGCTTTCATATTCTCTCCTAGGTCCTCCTCCACTCATCATCATCACCAACACAAATATCACCATCTTAATCACAGCATTTGCTACACCTAATATATGAGGTGCTGTAAAAGTTACAAAGAATATCCTTCATAATAATAATGATAATTATCCTCATCATTCTTGCTATTATTATTGCCATCATTTATTGAACACTTAGGATGTACCAAGGAATATACCAAACCCTTTATATATATATAATCACACTTCATTCATATGACTACTGCATGGGGGTCATAACTGTTCCTATTTCACAGATGAGGGTACTGAGCTTAGGGAGGATGATCAGTTTATCAGTTGTGAGACAAAAAGTTGGGACTTGAAAGGCTGTGTGATCAAACCCTATGTTCTCTGGCTTCCCACCTCAGGATAATGGGCATGCACCTGGGAGACACCACAGAGGTCAGTCAGAAACACCAACCCCCTGCTGGGATGGAGAGCTTCCAGAACAAGGCCAGACAGGAGGCAGTTCCATGTCTAAGATGTGGGATACATTGTGAGCAGGTTCTATATGAACACCTGCCACAGCCCACACGGTACATGGGCTGTTCACCTAGGGAGGAAGACTCACTGTGAATGCAGTCAGCACCAATATCTCCCCATCTAGCATGAGGCAGTTCTAGATGTTGCTGGTGTACCCACTGCTGGAGTAAACACAGACTAATCTCTGCTACAGGGTTGGGAGACAAGGAAGGATATTGGGTCAGGTATCATACCTGATCATCATCAGCATAGGCAGTGTGCTATTATAAGCACACACCAGCACAGGTTTGTGGATATTGCCAAACATCTTGGATACAAAGCTGACACCAAATCACAGGGACAGCTGGGGAGAGCTCAGAGAGCAGTCCATGCTAAAACCTCAAGGAAGAGCCACTGGGGGCCAAAATGTACCTGGCAACACCCAGTGGGGTGGGGATGTAGAGGAAGCGTGGCCAAGTATCACAGGCAATGTGGCCTGTGTGGTTATGCTTTCTTCTGCAGCTGGGATTTGGTCCCAGCTCATCCTAACTCATGGGTGACTTTTGACAAAACAGCTTCCCTCTTTGGGCCTCAGATTCCCTCTCTGAAAAGTGAGGAGGTCATTCAATCGGTGTCTGAGGATACTTCCACTTGTGTAACTGCGTCACTGAATTAGGCCAGAAGGATACAGCTGAGAGCAGGCTCTGGCTCAGGTTGAATTAAAAAATGACTTTTGTTTCTGGATTCACCACTTGTTAGGTATGTGACCCCACACAGGTGACTTTGCCTTTCCAATTCTGTTTTCCCTCTGCATGGGTCTGTGGGGGGTTAAATGAGAAAATGCTCATAAAGGGTTAACCTCTCAGTACTAGCAGGCCACCATAAAGACAGCTGTGAAGCTACAAGTCTGTTCTGTCCCACCCCGCCAACTCGCCTCTTTGGGCTGATGGGGAATGTCAGACTCTGGGAGAATGCAGAGAAGAATGTGAAGCAAAGGGAACACCTGGAATTCTCTATTCCCACTGATTGGGACTGAAAATAAAACTGAAATTCAGCTAGAAAGGCAAGAGTGTGTGAGTCACTAGGGAAGCATCCTGTCCTCTGCCAGTCGCCCAGGACTCCAAGTGTCCTCCATGTCTTCCTGTCCTTGTCACTGTGACCTTCCTGTCCTGTGGCTGGGGGCCCCTCCAACACCTCACACTGATGGCCTAGCTCTTCAGGCTGACCCTCCAGTCTTCTGTTTCTCACTGCCAGATTCAAGTGTGAAATGCAGTTTTATGTCCATTATTCCCCCAGCCCAAACTTCCACAGCTTACAGGCTTCTGAATTTGGCATTTCTAGCTTTCCCAAGTTCAAACCCCAGGCTCTCCTGATATTCTTATCTCTGTCCACACAGCCTGACCTTCCAAGGCCTCTTAATTAGGTTATGAGCAAAACTTCTCAGTTCCTACTTCAAGCTCCCCTCTAAGCCTAGCATGAAGTCATTCATACACTTACCAATTTTGCTAGCCAAGTGATGAAAATCAGAGTTTCTAGAGAGCATTGTGTCTAGGTAGCATTGCATGGCAGCTAATGGGCAGCAAGCCCTGATCTGGTGCCTTGCAGCGGATCCATTTTACTAATAGATCCCAGTACCTTTCTACTCACTAAGTTCAGATGTAGCCTCAAAAATTTCAAAAATAATTCCTCAGGCAATCTCTACTCATCAAATGGCACACCCATATTCCAGCTTCAGGTGATGGTCAGAATGGAGCTACAGGCCCATACCAGAGACACCACTTACCCATGCAACCTCAGAGGACAACTGTCAATTCCAAGCATCATATCCTCAGTGTTAAGTAAGGACAATTTCTTGTTTTTTCATTTTTTTTAACCCAAGGGGTTACTGGAGAATTCCTCAGGAATACTTCAGGATAACATTTGGGGTTTTCTCTACTGCCCTTCCCCCACTTGCTTAGCAACATTCATTGTCTGAGGGTTAGGAGGGTGGTGATGCAACAGAAGAGCTGAGGAAAGACTTTTAGTTTATTGAACCTCAACCACCTAAGCCCTGAAGGTCATTTATGACTAAAAGAATAGATTTTGAAGAATAGATGAAGAAGGTTATTCTACCATCAGTTAGAAAAACCTTCTCTAAACCAGCCTAAAGAGAAAAGGAAGAAAAGAATTAAGATGCTACCCAGAGAAGAGAAAGATGGGGAGAAAAGAGAACCTTTAAACTTGTTTGGAAATGAGACTGCAACTGAAAAGCAGGTTGGTCACTGGAGCTTCTGTACAGTTGACATGGTCATGCCAGGGACATCTATCTAGAAAGCTGGGATAAGAGACCTCTCAACATGCTCGCGCCCTGGAAGGGAGCCCAGAGCAACAGACAGTTCCTGAGGTCACCAGGAGGCAGCCTGGGGGTCAGGAGCCCTGATGGGGTCCTGTGGTGTTACAGGAAAGAGGCTATATGACTGCCCAGGGCCCACTTTTGCTGAGGTAGATGAGAACAACCAAGAGTGGGGTGTCTGTTTTTAACCCCAGCTGACTCACTGACTCAAATGACCACAGCTCTTGCCCCAAGCTTAGATGCATTTGTTATGAAAGACTCCGGGAGAGAAACATAAAGGACAGAGAGGAAGGCTTGTTCCCCAAAGGGATAGGGACTCAAAATAGATATAAAATTCAGTTGTAGAACCATGAGTTTACATTTCTCCCATCCTTGAATGTGAGGGCTGCCCCTTGTGCTCCCCATGTCCACAGACCAGAGTACCTGGTCGCTATTAGTTTTGTAAATCTCAGCCATGTCACTGGTGATTGATGGCTACTGCCTGATGGAAGTCGTATTGTTGTGACGCTGTGAGGAGGAAATGGAATAATGTGGTATGGTGATCTGGCATATAGTAGATGCAGAGTAAATATGAGCCCTTTTGGGTCCCCTTCTCCGTTAGCATGGGGAAACTCATCCCATCCTAGATTGTGAGAGTGGATCTGAGAGGCATGCTAGCTGTGTTCTCAAACACATTTAATCACTTCATTAAAAGGTGCTTAGAACTGCTCATGCTTTACTACATTTGGGGAGATAGGTTTGGGAGCCTGTAATTCAAGAAGAGGTATGATCCTCAATGACAAGGTCTTGGTAAACTTGACATGCACTGTAGCTCTTTCTCCATGATTAGGAGGACCATGAGTGTAGATTTTGGGAATCCCCATGAAGGAGAACTGGAAAATGAAGGGTATTATGGAGATGGGGGGGGGTAACTCTTAGATTCTTTGGTCTCTCCTCCCCTCCAGGCTTCTTCCTATTTGATCAGCAGGAAATCTGGCCCAAGACTCTCTTTGGGAATAAGGGGCTTCAAAAATCTGCCTTGGACCAATGATCAAGAATTATGACCCTTTGTGACTATTTCTGGGTAGTCATTGCTGCTGAGCCTTCAATGGCCTAGAAAACTGCTGATACACTGAGGAGTGGGTACAAACCACAGAGTAAGGTTAGTACTTTCCATCATTAATAAGCAACTGCTCCATGTTAGTTTGTGCTGAGTACTTTTATTATTCTCTATTTCTTGAGGCCCGTGGGGGAGGCCTCATCCCTCATTTTACCTGCCAGCAAAGAATCTTGGAGAAGTGCCTGCTCATGACCAACCAGTGGGTGGAGCTCCCTGCCGCTCAGGCCAAAGCACCTTAGCAAGAATAAACTGGCTAATGTTCTTCAAACCAGTTTACAAGTCACCTGTCCTCTGTTCTGTATTATTCAAACTTAAGGTAACTGCGCATCTTTAATATCCCATAGGTGGATTTAAGTGTTAAACAAGGTTCTTGGCATTATTTTCTTAAGTGAGATGGGTCTGAACTCACCTTATCATTTCTGCAAAATCAGTATTGCTCTGAGAGAGCTCAGTTTGCACAGTCACCCATCCAGTGTGACTAGACGGACTAACTCAAGGATGCCAAAGCATTGGCAAGCAGGACGTCACTTCCCCAGCTGCGCCCATTGTATATGATTGACAGACCTCGTGTCTACCAGTCCAGATGCAGCCTCAGACTGCTGCTGAAACTATTTAGACCGCTATGAGCCATGAATTAAAAGCTGGCTCGTGAAGTGTATCCTATTTCCCACCACTGGATGAGAAGACCGCTCAGTCTCCTTCCAGCTCTGACACTTGGTGAGGCCTGCAGTGTAGGGGGTGGAACTAGCTCTGAGCTGTGAACATTGACTCTAGCCCAGCTCAGCCACTTGCCATCTCTGTGACCACAATGTCTGTTCCTATCTCATGCTTCTGTTTCTTCATCTGTCTTATTCAAATGCAGTCCCATTTGGTCCCAATAACCTGTGATTCATGATGGCTCACGTAATGGGCACTGGATATGAAGCAACCTTACAGAATCTGCATCCCAGGTCAAGAAGCCATCATCTGGGAGTGATGATCCACCTTGAGGTTTATTCAGAAGTTGTTGTGCAGGTATTTTAATGTCAACATAAGGTGTTATCAGAGATGGAGCTCCAGTGAACCATCAGAAAACCACATATACTCTGGATCAAAAGTGTCTTAAGTTACATGGGTCATCTGTATCTGATGCTTGAGAGCCCCGTATAACAAGACCAGTGAGAAGTTGGAAAGTCTCTGCTTGTATGCCTCCTGTGACAAGGAGATGCCTAGTTCCCAAGCAAATTCCTGAGTATCCAAAAGTTTTTCTTCACAAGCTGGTGTTACTTCACCTCCTTGGACCTGTGACACTTGAGCTCAGGCAAGGTATTCTAATCCTCTTTCACTTGCTAGATCTTAGTTTCTGAGGTTAATTTTCAGATTTTATACCCTCACCCCTACCACCTTATTCAACCCCTGCATCAGACTAAGCTGTCTTCAAATCAAAACATCCTTAAATCCTGACACTGTTCCTTAGGGATGTTTCTGTGTCCTGGATGTGCCCAAGGATGTCAATGGCAACATTCAGCTGAGACACAGTCATGTAGCTGTGGTCTGCTCCATGCAGTCTGAGTGGGAGGGGCTGTACTGGCTAGATGTCTGGGTCCTGTGATCAACGGACTCAGGTTTGGACTTTAAGTCTGAGTGACCTGGAACCAGGCCCTGCTTAGAACCTCAACTTCTTCACTTAAGAGTGAGGTAACAGTACTTGCCTCTTGGGCTCATAAGAAGGGTTAAAATTGCTCAACATCGCTAGTAATAAGAGAAATGCAAATCAAAACCACAATGAGATACCACCTTACACCAGCAAGAATGGCCCACATCTAAAGAACAGATAACACAAATTGCTGGCGAGGATGTGGAGAGAAAGGAACACTACTACACTGCTGGTGGCAATGTAAACTAGTTCAACCACTATGGAAAGGGGTATAGAGGACCCTCAAGCTAATGAAAATGGAACTACCATTTGACCCAGCAATTGCTCTTCTGGGAATCTACCCAAAAGAGACCTCAATGTGGGTACAAAAGGACACCTGTACCCCGATGTTTACTGCAGCACAATTTATAATTGCAAGGTCATGGAAACAGCCTAAATGCCCCCAAACAGAGGACTAGATGAAAAAATTGTGGTATATATACACGATGGACTATTACTCATCAATTAAAAATGACAAATTGGACGACTTCATAACAACATGGATGCATTTAGAAGAAATCATATTAGCAGAAACAAGCCATAAAGAAAAA
>PVHY01014288.1:0-38897 GCA_004024945.1 Uropsilus gracilis
CACAAAAACTCTCACCTGATGGTCTCAATAGGTCAGCAGTGATGACAAAGGACTGAGCCATGAACTTAAGGAAAAAACAACCTGAACAACTGAGAGAAAATCAGGTGAAAACACGAGCCCAGCCTCGAGGACAACGGGACAAGCACAGATCTACTGGCATGAGAATCCCAGGCAGAGGGAAGTGGGATGACATTTAAGGAATAATAAGGACAGAAAGTTTACAAACATGGTGAGTGTCACCAATACCCAGATTTAAACAGCCAAGTAAATTTCCTGAATCAGGGAAAACCCAAAGAAACACAAGTCTTAATAGATACCAAGACTGAGGGTCAATGGTGACCTGCCACAGCCAGACAAGCTTCTGAACACTGAAGGAGATCTTGGAAAGAGCAAGAGGGAAATGACACTCCATAGAGGAAGTACCAATTCAAACAATAATAAACTGCTCATCTGAAACCATGGCGGTCAAAGAAACCAGCACATCTTCCAGCTCTAGGGAGCCTACATCTGTCTTCAACAACCTAAGAAAATTAACTATGTCCTCCCCCCAAAGCACAAAGCCTAACAGCACGAAGGTCAATCTACAGGAGCCATGCCCACACATCCCAGAGGCAGGCAGGTTCCCCTCTGGTTCCCTCCAGAGCACCACTGAGCTCCAGAGTCCACTGAGCACTAACTATGTGCCAGGCACCAAGCAGGTGATACACTGCTATGGAGGTTCCCCTCCATGGCCCCATGGAGGTTAGGAAGAGGAGTCCATGCAGGTCCCAAGAGTGTTCCCTCAGCAGGCCCAGGAGAGAGCAGCCCAGGGCAAAGGGTGTATTAGGGGACATAACAGAAATGACATTATCAAATCATCAGTTTTCAAGGAAAAAGAGAGAAGATACCAACAGGAACAAAAGGGAAAAAATAAGGGCACCACTTATGCTTACAAGGCATCTAAAAAGACAAGCAGAAAAGACATCAAATCTACCAGCCCCCAAGGAATGCCCACTCCCTTCCAAAGAAGCCATAGGGAGTACTATTTTATCAGATGCTCAATTATCCAGAACTGGTACAGATGGCTGAAAAGTAGCAAGAAACTTTAAAAACTTAGTTCAATACTGAAATTGATTTTTTTTTTAGTGGTAGTACATAAAGGATGACAAGTTAGCAGCCACCCAGACATCTATCAGAAGGGGATGTGCATATGCTTCCCTGACAGATAAAAGACAGTATTTCTTAACATTTTAGCATGTTCGCTACTATCTGCGTGATACTGGGCCGCTTCACCCTCTCAGCCTCCACTTTCCTCATCCCCATGTGTAAAATGGGGATAAATTAGACAATGATGGGAATGGATGATCCACAACTAGAAGGCAGACTCTATGGTTCCATTTCTGGAAAATAAAACTTGCTACCACAAGTCAAGGGAGCTTAAGGTGCGGCTTCTGGGAAATCTAGTGTGGGGATTGTTCTTGCTCTGGATGTATTCAATTCATGAAAGTCCAGTCAGCTGAATACACAGGAAAGTGCACTTCTCAGTAATATGCTAGATTTTAATAAAGAGCTTTTTAAATGGTGATAATTATAGGCTCCTTTTCATAGGGATGTTGTAAGAATTTAAATGATGGAGAGATTAACTGTATATAAAATGCTCACTGCCTAATACATGGGTGAGCATACAATAACGATCAGCTGCTCCTGTCATCTTCCCAATGCTGACCACAAGAGAAGCTCCATTAAATGTCAACTGAATTAACAAAATTCCTTGGAGATGAATCACTTCCAACCTCTGTGATCCCAAAACTACTCTGAAAATGTACAACTGTGCTTATTTTGCACCGTAAGGTTTTGTGTTCAAATTCATTGCTCCTCTGTACATACAACTCCCTGTGGGCACAGCATGAGCATGCTTCGCAGTACACAGAACAGCAGAGATACTTGCTATGCTTCGGATGGTGCTATGATCTGGAAAATGTTCTAAGGATGGAAGAATGATTGCAAAATTGTAGAAAACCTACTGCAAAATAATATCCTTTATAAGCTTTAGTTTTTAATGTGCGAAAATCTTACCTTGTGGGTAAGTTTTATGTTCTGCTGAGAACACCCATGTATTTCTATTTGGACACAAAGTCATTCATTCTGGAAATACTCTGGTGTACAAAGGTGCAAAGGATCAGGTTCCCACATTCCAGGAAGCCTGCTACTCAGAGAAAGACATGTAAACAACCACAGATGTGCTTCTGCGAGACACACCTCAGTCAAGGGACATCATGGTCTCGGGGTTAGTTTTTGTACTAATTCCTGGAGTGGGTAATTCCTGGAAGACTTGGGCATGCAAACTCTAAGAAGTGAAAAAAGCACTTGTGCTTCCTAATTTCAGAATGAGATCAGAGTGCTTCCCTCCCGTGTCCAGGCCACAGGCTGAGATGAACAGATATCTTTGGTGGGCAGGTTTTTCCCAGTCCAGTCCTTCATTAGATGGCAGTGAGCTTCAGAGGCCAAGATTCCCAGGCTGACTCCTTGTTCATGGCTTCATTCTCTCCTGCCTTGTCAGTGTTAAAAGCACAAGCGTCTCTTGTCTGATCCTTCTGAGCAGTCAGGGAGTACAGAGTTCTGGTGTGATGCCTTTTCTTCGTGGTCAGGTTCAATGGATTTCCCACACTTTTTAAAAATAATCACAGATCTGCATTTAAGAGGATGTTTATGACATTTTATCCCATACTGCTAAGTATTTTGTAAACGGAAACCTTTGCTCTTTCTTTTCAATATAACCCTTCCACCAGGTCTCACAAGATTTCCACAGCTACAGTTCAAATGAAAAGGAACTCATAACCCAAAATTATAAAATGAGCAACGAAGACAAATCAACATGAATAAAACATGTCACAAAAGAGCTGGGATTAGACTGACTATGAATGTTAAATAATAGACCTAGCAAAGCAGTAAATTTAAAATGATCACAGACATTAAACTGGAATCAAACATACATGGAGACAGGGACTGAAAACTAAGTCCACTTGGCCAGCCAGTAAATGTCAGGCTCTCCTCATAAACACTGATAACCTCCCACCAGTCAGGGAGGTGGCTTGCCTGTTCCTCCTCCACCCTCCACAGCAGTTGGCAAGTTACAAAGTATCCAAACCTTACCAACCAATACCATTAAGCCAACAAGTGTTTATGAATAACTTTACACACAAAAAAGAACTACAGATTGAGTACACGTCTAGAGGAACCTGATCCATGGTTTGTATAAAGGGTACAACTTAGAGGATTAAAAGAGACTAACAAATTTCAATATTTATCCAACATTTTCGGTCCCATATAGTATTCAAGAAACTATACTGGCCATACCAATGAAATTCATATACATGAGTGCTCATAACTGAATGGTTCATAATGACCAAAAACTGAAAATAACCAAAGTATCTAATCAAAGTTAAAAAGACAGGAAAAATAACAATACCATTGGGGATTATTATGCAGTAGTGAAAATGAGTGCATCAAAATCAATGCAACTTGGATAAATCATACTGAAAGTGGGGGAGTGAGAAAGACAAGTCCAGAAACAAGACCGCAACGGAGTGAGCTAACACGGAAAGATCAAGTTCACGATAGTAGTATATGTGGGGCAGGGAGGCAGACAGAGGCTGTGGGGAAAAGCACATGCACATACTAAGCTGCTGGAAATGCTTCAGACTTGATGAGTTCACAGGTTTTCATGATATTAAAAAAACGGAGATAACTAAGAGGGTCACGCGGCGCTGAAGGATGTTTGTGTCACGAATCAAGAGTCATGACCAATCCACTTCCATTAACCTTAGTCCCACCTACCAGCACCACAAAAAAGTGGCGGTCTGGGGGTGTGTTAGGAGCTGGCAACACACAGAAGCAGCAGCCCAAGGAACCAACCGACTCCTGAAGATACTCAGTCTCACTGCAATCAGGAAAACACTGCTGTTACTAGAAAGAGAAAGAACTATCTTTACCCTCCAGATGGGCAAAAATTCAAAACTCTGGTAAGACCAAGTATTGAAGAAAATGCAAATCAACAAGATCACAGAAGTACTGGGGGGGTGGGGAGGAGGGGTACACCCAGTACAGGGTTTGATTCATAAGATGTTATCAAATAGGTATTTGCTGAATATGCGGAATAAGCAGGTAGAGAAATGTCAAATTACTGACCTGGTCATCTGAGTATTTTCAAATACATTCAATCACATGTCTGAATATTTATGTATATGATAACAAGACCTTCTGCTTGGTAAAATTACACCTCCTTAATGACAATGGAAAAGCCAGCCTTCAGCCTCATAAACCCATGCTCAGGATGGCTGATTAGACTCCCACAGTCATTTGAATCCTGTCTCCTGCTCTGACTTTAAATGCCTCCATTGCCCTAAATAAAAGGAAGTCTGGGCTCTGATCTGATTCCACCAAGCTCTGTAACGGGGTGGGGTGGGGCCGGGGGATGCATCAATCTCCATGGATCTGAGAAACTGAGAGTCTTGTCTGAATCATGAGATAGGTCCCAGGGACCAGTCTTTTCAGTTTCAACATCAGGATTCTGCATTAATATGGAATTTCTGGGCCTCTTAACACATGGAGAGCACACTGGGAATCCAGCAGAGCCATGACAAGCACAGTTCCCACAAAGCTCTCCCATTTTTTTTACCCATAAAAAAGATCTAGCACATATTTCATTTCTGAAGAGAAAGCAGATTATTTATTAATTGCTGTGCAAATCCTATACACAGAACATTCCCAAGTGTGTATAAAGGAATACCTCAGTGGAGGCTAAGGGGGAGAGGGGGAATCTGTGCTTGTCACCCCAACCTCTCCCATCCTTGCCTCCAAGTTCTTCAAGGTGTGGATGAACTTGAACTTCTGTAATTTTTCTTCGTACGTTTTCTTGACCTCAGAAACCCTTGCTCTTTTAAAGATAAACCAAGCTATTAGGGCATCCACGTGGGATCACTGGTTGGGGGAGGGGGAGCTGATACCTTTAAAGAAGATACTTGTGAACTTGCTTTCTATCTGAAACTGATGGTTAGAAGACAAATTCTTAGCCCTAAGCCCCTACCCCCATCCTAGGCACCACCTGATTCCCCTGAACCCTCTACCTTCTCCTCACCCTCTTTCTAAACTGTAGACCTCACAGAGTGGGTGCTCTGTGAGAACCACTCAGGCTGCTGTGGGCTCCTAGCACCAGGTCTACACCCCAGGTTAGTGTATGAGAGTGTTATCAGAAGACCAGAGTTAAGGCTATTGTTTCACTGTGCACACCGGTGATAGTTAATCAGAGGCCACTGGTCACGGGTCCAGGTGATGTCATCAAGGGACAACAGGAGCTGGCTGCAAGGGTCTGAGCAAGCACAGCATGAAGGCAGGAGTCAGGACGTGGCTCTCGGAGGCCAACATGTTCACAACAGCCTAGAGAACAAACTCAGGGCTTTCTCTTGTTAATCCCACCCAACAGACTAATGCCAAGCAGTCTCGCCAATTCCCACAGCCTCCCGTGTTCAGAGTCCACGCAGTCTAATCAACACCACCCCAAATCCTGCTGCTGATAAGACTTCCAAGTCCGGTGAGACCACGCACTTGCTCTGCTCCTGCCCCCGCCCCCCTCACACCACTCCAGCCAAGAGATGACTCATAATTGCCTTCACAAGCTCCATCTTCCCCGTCTGCTGACATTTTGTTTATGCTGTTTGCTAACTGAAAGTACTCTTCCCTCACCCAAGCTGTTTGTTCATTTTTTTTAAGTTTATTTTTTTATTTTTTACAATACATGATTGTATAATTGTTGATCCGCATAGGAATACCCCAACCCACAACACCCCCTCTGGTCTCTCCACCTTCCTTTTTTTTGTTGTCTGTCCATGTTTAGCCCTTTAGTTTTTGTTTGTTTGGCTTTTTGTTTGTTTGGTTTTTCTGGATCTATTTCCTCATCCTTGGTGAGGGTGTGATTTCCCGGGACTTGGTAGAGCATGCTGTTTATCTTTCCTGTACTACTTTTGCCTTCATAGGTCACTCCAAGCACCTTTGGCTTGTATCAATGCTTCTTGTTTCTTGGTGGCTATTATCGCTGTTATTTTCTACCTCGTTTTGTTGCTCCTTCTTGTTATGTTTCAGGTCTTTGGCTTTGGGGGCATGATTCCCAGTCTTATGTTTTGGTAGAGCTGCTCCTCGATGGGGACACCATCAGCTGATGGTAGGTCTCCTGGTCTCCTCCTTTGGAGCTTTGCTGTGGGGCCACCACTCTTCTGTAGGCTTCCTCCCTCTGTGCAAAGGGGATGTGCAGTACCGCTATTGACAGCATCTGTGCACCAGGTTTTTGGTCACAGCTCCCCAGTGACGTTGTAGGCGTAGTCCTTTTATGTTAGCTCTCAAAGTTCAGTGCTCAGTGGTTCTCGCCTTGCTCTTTTTGAGTCCTGCCCAGGTGGCATGTCTTTCTTCCTGTTCCTCACCTCTTCTGTTTCTGTGGTTGAAAATCGTCTTGAGGTAATTATTCTTGGTGAGGGCCCGCTGGAGTGGAGTGGAGGCAAACCCAGAGGTATCTGTGGCGAACCCCCTCATCCCCAGTTCCCACACTGTACCCTGCTTCTTTACAGGACTCGGATGTGCGGTGGTGTCCACGTGCTGGCTGGACCTGGCAACTCCCCAGGCCAAACCCAGCTCTATCCCACCGAGAGGCAGGTGGAGCTTGTGCGTGTGAAGCAAGGCGACCATGCCATCATGGCGGCCGCAGAGGGCACAGGCTAAGCCACCTGCGCAGAGCCAGCCTGCTGGTAGGTCCAGGAAAGTCCCGGGTTTGACCCCCCCAAGCTGTTTACTTAAATCCTGTATCTACTCAAAGACTGAGTCCTACTGGATCAAGTGCCCAGGACTGGCCAGCTTCCCTCCTGTCTTCTGAGGTCTACTGTGCCCTTCTGGGAAACCCTGGCCTTCTGGCTTCCACCTGGGGCAGATAAGATTAGTGAACAAGAAAACTTTCTTTGGCCTAAGGAAGGAGCAGTACAGTCCCAGAATAGAGAAGGAGGTGTTTTGAGAACAAAGGTGTGACTTACAAATAACAAACACTGCCAACAGGCAAAGATAAGAAGTAAAAAGCAGCCACCACTGAGAGTAAGTAACAGAGATGTGACCTTGGTGAAGACAGCCCTTCTCCAATAGAGAGAACAAAGGGAAGACAATGGGCTGCTGGGAGAACACAGATCATTTTTTGTACCAACCTGTCCCCCATCCACACCCCCAAATAACTATAACTGGTCTGACGTGTTCAAGAAGAAACTAGCTGCAGCCCAGAAACACTCCTTTGTACTGTCTAGCTTACAGGACCTGCAGCTACTCTTCCAGTGACTTCAGACTTTTGTTTTACCCTCAAGAAAGCCCCTGAAATGTGCCCTTTTTACCTGCCTTTCTGTTTCACAGTTTGTTTGGGTTTTTGTTGTTGTTGTTTTGCTTTGTTTTTTTTTTGTTTATTTTTTGTTTTTGAGAATAGGTCTTGCTATTTTTGCCTGTGGAACCGCAGGATCATGTTGCCCAGGGTACCCCAGACTCAAGCAACCCCCAGTCTCAGCTTCCCAGGTAGCTGGGATGACAGGCACACACCACCACACCCAGTTATATTTTTTTGGAACTAGATCTCACTCACTCATTGCCCCCGGCAGGACTTGAACCGCAATCCCTGGCTGCGACCACTGCTTCCTAGGCTGCCACTTACAGGCATGCACCACCATGCCCGGCCTTGCTTGGGTTTTTTTTCCCCACTTTTGTTCCTAGAGATGGAAATGAAGAATATCCTACAATTTGAGACACCATCTCTTGCTGCCACGGGGAGAAATTGAGTCTCTTTTCATGGTTCCCTCAGAGTAAGGTTACTCTGACAGACCAAGTATTCATGGGGGTCACACAGCCTGGATGTGGATATTGCAGACTGACAACACGCACACTGTTAAAGACACTTTCCAGTGGACTTCCCACGTTCACATTAATGCCTACCAGTTATCTGAGAGGATACAGCTGCTAAAGGGTGGGGGGTGGGAGGGTTCCAGGCACTTCAGCAGCCCCTGAATGAGGATAGTCCCACTTAATGGCCTACTTCCATAGGTGACTATAATTTTTACAGCTCCAAAGACCTGGTTTTGGTCTCCCCTGCCTCATCTTTAACCAAAGACACAACCTTCTGGGAATTATAACCTACAGGGAAAATAAGGAAACTAAAAACTTTCAAAGGATCTTCCTCAGAAAAATTCTTTCCCATAACCAAGAACACACCAACCTCAATTTTTCTTTATGTCAGAAACGAGTTCATCCTGTCAAAGCAATTCCTGAGTTCTGTTTTTCACTATTCTCTTGGGACTTTAGAAACATATTCAGCGATAAGTTATGAATATAGGGAGTGGTCTGCATACCTAAAGGATTAGGAAAATGAGCGTCATTTCATAGTCATCTCTTAACCAAGCCTTCAGAGTTACTTTTAAGCCTATTGTAATTTTAGAATCTCACAGGGTATAATCTCCCTTGTGGGAAACAACTGCTGAAAATCCATACTAATTGGCCAAAGTCACGGCAAACCATGATGGAGGGAAAATCAAATCTGTGCCCTCCTCATCCATAGTTTCAGTGGAATTACTGTCCCAGTAAAAGAGCAAAAATCCCCAACATGACCATGCAGGCAGAGAGGCTGCACAAATGTCCTTTTTTGGAAGACATAAACTGCATGCCCTGGGTACCCACACTTAGGTTCATTCCAGAGATGTCAAAAGAACTCAAGAAGGCACCTAAGATATCAAAAACACCATCTTTGCAGTGCTCGTGCTCTAAAAGCTATGCACTATTAATTCAATGGACACAAGACAGCTTTCTCTGACATCTGAAGTCTGTCACATCATCTCTCAAAACAGCTGGGATTGTGTATCTATAAATGTGACATCTGGGACCAGAGCAAGCAGTCAAATGGAACACTGGATCCCAGGCACATAGAAGGCATGAAGTACAAGTCATCCCTAGAAAAAAAGGAAATTTGAAAAAGCAGAACTCTGGCCATAGGATTTCATTTTTAGATTCAGGGACACTTCAACATGCATACACGCTCCAGCTTCGAGCTGATGTCTTAATCATCACAGCCCTAGGAATCAGAGTCAACACTCAAGGATATGCTTTCCCTTCCGCTTAGGTGGTGTGATCCTAGTTACACTTCCAGTCACACTTTTTCTTCCAGGCTGTTAGAACACAATCACCCCAACACTTCCTCATTGGGAATCAACTGCGGTCTATCCTATTTAAAACATTAAGAACATCCTCCTGGGTCGCCTCTTTAATCTTTAACACTAGGTGAGCTGAAGTCAGAAATGGTATCATACTAACCAGGAAGTCTTTACATGGGAAAGTTCCCAAAGTTTCTTCCTTCCCATTTGCAAACTGGTCTGACCCCTCGAGCAAGCTGTGACAGCGGGTAATCAGCACCTCAGACCTGAGAGGGGCTGGGCCACTGCCTGGAGACATCAGCTGTGGCTGTGCCAATTAACACAAAGGCTTCATGACCCTGTTATTAGGCTCAGCCATCTGCACTGGGCTTCCTCAAAGCCCATTTCTCAGACTTTTGTGTTGACAGCCCTTTCCAGAAAGCTGCATTCTGTGACCAGCAGCTGCCTTAGTTCCCTCAAAAAGCTGACTCACACTGGAGGAATCAACTTCTGCAAATGTGCCAGCTATAGGCTCAAGATAAATCAGGTATGGAAAAGATGCTGCTGTCCATCTAGATGTATAGATGATGCTGTACAACTATCACCACAGACAGAATAATGTTCCTTGTGAACAGGGCTAAACACACCCAATATATTGACCTTCCAACTGTCATGTGCAAACGATCAATGAAAACAGGATTTTCATAGACATTTTTTATGACCACACCCCACACACCCACCACAGTTGTAAACCCCAGGTCCACCGGGCATTAGCTCTGTGGTGATGCGGACAACCCTGCAGGTGCAGTGTTTTCTCTTCATTGAAGCTATTGCTTCATTGTGCTACCCTTCTGTAGCCCCAGGTCACAAGTGGAATACTAAGTGCTCAGCATTCTTTAGCAACTTAAGAAATCATTTACTTCCCAGTACTTCAAGTCAAGGTCACTTAACTGTCAGTTTTCCACTTAGGAATTCAGATCTAAAATAAATGCCTAGAACTTGGTGGTACAGGTCAACAATTACACAAGCTGACCAAGTGAGTCTCCTTCCCAGAAACAAACTTGTATAAGAATATGGAGACAGACACCAAGATCTGGTTGTTCTCCTCTCATCTACAGTCGCAGGGGCCTGGAGAGGCATCTGGATTTGCACCAGCACATAGAAAGGACCAGTGATGGGATAAAAAACAACCAGTCATCAGTAGTGGTTTTAGGAAAATATCTAGTCCAGCTAAGTCATCCTAATACAATAGCAACGATTACCCTTATTTTTTTTCCCAAAGCAGAACAAAATAGGAGCAGTACGAAGACAGTGTGGAGTCTTGGGAAGGAGGTAGTTACAGGACAAAGGCAGTTCCCTGATGTTCATAATGTAACTACATAACCCAAATAGCCTTGGTGTCCAGGGAAGAGCCTGGCCACCAGGTCCAATTCCAACGTCAATGTCAGGAGTTTCCCAGTTTGGTCAACAGGTTCAATACCCCAACAGTTTCTAGCTAAGTAAGGTCACTACTGTGACTGGCACCTGTCACTTAACAGGATTATGTTCTGAGATTCCTGGTGTTAGACGATGCCATTATCATGCGAAAGTCACAGATCACTGTTTCTCAGATGATGCTTGATGGCATCATCTTCCCCATCACAAGGCCGGATACTCCTACCTTGTGGGACGATCCTGCACATACAGTTCACTGTGGACTGAAACATCAGCAGAGACGCTTGACCACATCCCTGAGAGCAGAAGAGCTACAGCTCAGTGTCACCTGTGTTGTTCCGCCCAGTGGCTAACGGCCTTGCTTCAGTCACCCGCTGACTGACCTGTCACTGACCTCAAATGTTTCCTTCTCTCTCTGCGCCAAAGGCAAGGAACTTCCCTTCTCAAGTCCCTCCAGGAGGATGAGGCAAGGGGAGTCTCACAGAGGAGCTGTGTGGCCTGCTCTGACAGGTCACTAGTTCTGTTCTTCCCAGCCTCCCCCCTGCCCCAGACCAGGATGAGCCCAGCATCTCAGCAATGTGAGAGCACTGCCCTCTTCACCTCTGATCCAGCAGCCAGGCTCCATCCTTCTTAGGTTGACATTTTGATTCACTCTTGTCCCTCCCAATAATCTGGCCCAACCCACAAGGTATCAGGTGTAACCAAATCCTGGGGTAAGGAGAATCGGGAGAAAAACTGTCACCAAGCTCCACACCCAGCAGAATACACCCAGTTCCAACCCAGCCAGAAGCCACTCTGACCCTCAACATACCTGAGGTCTAGGGAAGATCAGCAACAAGAGTTTGATGGGGAAGGTGTGACTCGTGGGGCAACCACAGTGATCGTTACAAGCCCTTAACTAGGTGCCATGTTCAACAACCAGCACGCACCACACCATGTTGAAAGAGGAGGGAAAAACAAAAACGTCTGGGTGTTTGTAAGGGCTGAATGGTTAGAAATTGGTAACTTACAGAAAAACCAAAGAGCTACACCACAACCCCATGTAAATAGGTTTATATGTCCAAAACCATAAGGAACTTAGAATACTCACTCACTCCTGGGTAATACTGTACAAACCCAGAGAAAATGACAATGGCTAAATGAGCTTTTAAACACTATTTCTCCATTTAAAACTAAGAGGAAAAGTTAATTGGGGAGATAAATGATTCCATGTTTAGAGTCCTGAAAGTCTAGACATTAAAACAGAACAGCTGGAGGGCGTGGACAAGACAAAGATCTTCTGCTTGGAAAACAGATTCATCAATAATCTCCTTGGAAGAAAAGGGAAACTATTTCAACTCAGTTGAAAAATAACAATTTCCCCAAAGCAGCACTGCTCGGATATATTTCTTCTTTAGGGGAGTCAACATGTGCACCCTTCTCTAGGCACCAGCCAAGGGAAATGTTGGGTCATCGTGTCCTCTTCCTCTTTCTTTCCTTCTGACTCTCCAAAATCCTCTTCTGAGAAAACCCACCCATGGGATACTGCACCACTCCCTTCCCCTTCTCTACCACCCCACAGAAGGAGATGCTGCTGATAAGTCTTCTGGCTGATCAGATTCTTGACCCATTTCTTGCTCTGGAGGTTAAAAAGCTCTCTCCTTGGGCTGGAACTCCAGCCCTCAGTAGGGCTGCTGTTTCCACGCCTGAGGAAGAGCGAGCATGGACCAGGGGACTGCTGAGCTAAGACGACAGCTGCCAGACACCAGCTCCACTATGACCCCTCCTCCAGTGTTCTCAGATGCAGCCCCAGACCAGTGACATGACTCTGCCAGAAAACAAGAGGCACAAGGACAAAAGCTCAGGTCCCTTACTATTAGAGGACTGCAAATGAGAGCCAGCTGAGGTTCAGTGCACACATGAGCATGGTCTATCTCATACCAGAAACAGTAACTGTGGCAAGGGTGTGGAGAAAAAGGAACTCTCGTGGACGTTGGTGGGAATGTAGACTGGTCCAGTCCCTACAGAATCAATACAGTGGCTTCACAAAACATTAAAAATAGATCAACCATAGGATCCAGCTACCATGCAACTCCATGCATGTATCAGTATGATTCTACGTGCAATAAATGCACACCTGCGTTCACTGCTGCCTCTACAACAGTCACATTATGGATGCAGTGTAAATGCCCGTTGCTAGAGACAATTAGGAAGATGTGGCCCAGTGACACGGTGGAATACCATTCAGCTGTACAGAAATAAGATCTTGACATTGGCACCAACATAGATGAAACTGGTAGGGATTTCACTAAGTGAAATAAGTCAGAAGAAAAAGAAATACCAAATGATTTCACTTGTATGGACTATCAAAAACAAAAGAACAACAAAATGAAGTCAAATCAAGAAAGTTTATTTTCTTGGACTGGAGAACTGATATGATCGGAAGTGGGGGAGGGGGCTGAGAGGAAGGAGGGGCCCAATGGACTATGGTAGAGAATGACTGGAACTTTGGTCATGGGTGTAGTGTGATCACTTCCATTTGTAGAGGTATGAACCAACACCCCTAAAGCATACACAGTACTGTAAGTCAATATTCCCCCTAATACTGTTTTTTAGAAGAAATGCAAATTCTAGAGCCCCACCACAGACCAAATGCAAGGGGAACACTAGGAAGGTGATCCAGAAGGTGGGGATACCGTATGCCCTCCTAAGCACAGCCCATGTCCTCCCTCTGCTGCAAAAGTGCTGGCCCCATGTTGCTTCTGTGAAGCCCCAGCAGAGCTGATTCTCTGGACCACTCAACACTGACTGGACAGCAGAGCAGGAAGCAAACTACCTCAGACCTCGGGACCAACATCACAAACATGTCACTTTTAAAAGGAGGACTAGCCAGAAAGTCAGTGTTAAGATTTTGAGGCTACCATGTGATAGGCAACACACGCTTCTCTCTCTGTCCCCCAAAATTTAACAACACACCCAAAACCCTGGCTCAAAGGATATGGGTTCATCTACTTCCAAGTCATATGGTTCCCCTACGAGGCCAACTAAGGCTACCGGGCAGTCTAACAGGGTCTCCCCAGTTACAAAGACAGCAGCTTGGATCTTGATCAATCAATCTCCATGTATGCTGCATGTAACCAAAGGCAGGAAGCTGGAGTTGGCTTTCCTTTGGAGCCATAGTCTGTGATGAAGGGAAACCATGTGCAGGCTGGACAGGCAAAGTCCCATTTATGTGTCTGGGCTCCAATGACCTGAAGCAGTCTCCCCACCTAAATAGGAAACAGTCCAGTTTTTTTAACTTAGCTGATTCAAAACACGAAATGAATGGAACCCCAAGGTCCACAAAGTGAAAGTCCATGTGTGTGACTCAAAGTAACAAAAAGCAGAGTACTTGCCCCCAACAGCCCCCAACTCATATTATTTAGAGAGGCAGCCAACCGAGCCCAGCAGCAACAGCCTGGTGAAGACACAGCTAGAAACAACAAACGCATGAATCACCCTTGAAGCCCAGCAGTGTGATTCACAATTAGGAGCTCTGCCTGCCTGGCAGGAAGATTACATCTCCCAGCCATAGGTTCAACACGAGGTCAATGCTTAAAAGCACACCCTAGTCAGATAATTCTATTCAGCTGCACAGACCTCCATTCTTGTGTTGGACACACAAGAAAACCAAACTTCCTAATGGTCAATGAACACAGATATACAGCCAATCTGGCACATCCCTGCTCCTAAAGCCATTTCACATCAGTAGATGGCCTGGTCAAGAGAAGGAAGCCATCATGAAAGCCATCGGCACACCACAGGACTTTCTGTTGCCAGGTCACACCCAGGAGAGTTCTCTGGATGAGTCAGTGATAAATCCAGCCAAATTCCAATCCCAGAGACTCTTTGGGACTGCAGGTCCGAGGGAAGAAAATGGACATCTCTCCCACAGCAGAGAACCTACCCCCCAATGCTTTTGGTATGTCCCAGGGAAAGTCCTCAAAACCCTGGGTACAATGAGAAAGAAGCAGAGTATCTTAGCCTCACAGCAGATAAGGAAACTGTCCAAGATCCAAATCGAGCCCAACAGTCAGAGTTCCCCAAGCCACCCATGATCAGAGGCAGCTGACTTCAGCCTCCCTCAATGGCATTGGTACTCCAAATCAACTTGGTTGAAGCAAAAACGCAAGAGGAAGCAAAAGGGTCTGCAGGTCATCTCTTTCACCAATTTCCTGAAGATGTGGGATACTACACGGTAATGAAAAAGAACTAAACTCTTGCCATTTGAGACAACATGGATGAAAATTGCAGAGGCGTGTGCTAAGGAAGTCAGGAGGAGAAAGAAACACCAGATGATTTCACTCGTATGTGGAGTATAGGGAAACCAAAAACTAAACCAAAACAAACTATAGAATTATGACTACAGAACTGAGAAAAGGTGGGGTGGGAAGGAAATGGAGGACTCAATGGACTAGGATAGAGTGATGGGTACTTTGGTGGTGGCATGATATGGTTAACATACATCTCAAAAGGTGGGATCCTATACCCCTAAATCATATATACTATTGTAAACCATATATACCTCAAGAAAATGTATCTTCAAAAAATATATGGTCGAGGGCCAGGCACAGTGGCTCATGCCTGTAAGCTTCACGCTATGAAGCAGTCAGGGCTAGGGATCGCAGTTCGAGTCCCACTTGGGGCCCGTAGTGAGACCTAGTTCCAAAAAAATAGCTGGGCGTGGTAGTGCACGCTGTAATTCCAGCTACCTGGGAAGCTGAGGATGGGGATTGCCTGAGCCTGTATAGTCGAAAGTTCTAATCTGCTTACTGTCTTTGGGGACACCAGAAGGGGTGAGCTCTGAGGAAACAAATATTCTTCACATTAAGGAAGCAGAAACACCATGAAAACTTCATCTGTGACATCTGCAAAAGGACAATTTTGTCCCTGGTGGGTCTATCTGTTCCCACAGGTAGCTCCACACAGAGTAAATGCAACAGCCATTGAGCCGTCTTGCAGAGACCATCAAATCTTCGAAAGAGCTATATTTTAGAGTATCAGAAGTGTGAGACCTTGGCCGGACACGGTGGCTCGTGCCTGTAAGCTTCAGCCTATGAAGTGGCCAGGGCCAGGAATCGCGGTTCGAGTCCCGCCTGGGCCCCATAGCGAGACCTAGTTCCAAAAAAACAGCTGGGCGTGGTGGCGCGCGCCTATAATCCCAGCTACCTGGGAAGCTGAGGCTGGGGATTGCTTGAGTCTGTGATACCCCGGGCAATGAGAGCCTGCGGTTCCACGGGCAAAAAGAGTGAGACCTAGTCTCCAAAAAAAAAAGTGTGAGAACTTATCCAAAAAAATAGATGCCCAGGAACCTCCAAAGTCAACTTACGCGTGCTGGACTAGAATCTAAGCATCACTGCTAAGGGGCTCAACACACTCTCTGTGCCTCACTTGCTATTTCCTGGAATTTAAAAGTGAGGTGAAGGTGAGGGTGAAGTGACCTGATGCACATGACCCCTGAGTACAGCACCTGGGGTGCAGCGAGCACTGTCAATGTGGAAGATTATTCCAACGTCATGGGATAAACCACCAGCCAGGAGTCCTGCATGTCACAACTCTACACCCAAACCCTGCACTGGAGGAGTGGCATGTACATGCTCCGAAGGAAGAAATTAAGGGTCAGGGGGAACTACTGATCTGAAGTTATACTAGGAAGCAACAGCACCATAGCACAAACCCAAGCACCTGAACACAAGCCTGGAGTGAATGAATGCTTATCTCCTCTGCCCAAAAAGAAAGGAAAAAAAAAGAAAAAAAACTAGCACCCACAGCCACTGTGTAAAAGCATTATTTGAATGTTACAACATCTCCCACACAACACAAAAACAACAGGCTTTGTGGGCCCCAGCCCACAAAATAAAGTTAAAGAAAATAAAGAGGCTGGGCCACAAAGGTTAAAAATAATACGTGACAGAATAGAAAAAACAAGTCACACAAAGAGATAACCCTTTGATCTCAAAACGGACCTCATAACCCTGGTTCGCAAGACACCCTACAGACACAAACCCAGGCCAGGATTCCCCACCTCCACACTTTCAACACACAAAGCTACCCTGCCAGACACCGAATTCCTATAGAAACAAACTCCAGAACTAAGAATCCTACTGAGAGAGAAAGAAAGAGAGCAAGTAAAGGTTCACCTAGCCCAGGGATGTTAGATTTCAGTTGGAGAACCCCAAACAAATCAGGTCGGAAATGGGGAACAAATAAAACTAGTTGTCAGTCTGACCTACACAGGATCAAATAGGGGAATTTACTGGAATGACAGCAACAGTCAAGTTTACACAGAGCTAACTCTGTGCCAGGTACCACCCTCCCTCCTCACAACGACTAGCACATCATTCTCGTGACAGTCCCATTTGGATCAGTATGATGCCCACTCCACAGCTGAGGAACCGAGGTCCAGAGAGGTAGGTAACTTGTCCAAGACCTCAACAGCTGTAAGGGCAGAACCAGGTGTGAACCACCAGATCTCAGGTCTAATCTTCCAAGCAGACAGACGGCTTCTCAACTTATTCCAGGCTCCATTCTAGAACTCGTCCAGTGCCCAACAGATATGAAGGCACATCCAAGAGCTGGGCACATGCCTCTGTTTCAGAGTTACCCAGGGTCTTAATACGCTGGTTCATATTCTGAAGACCCAAGGTGGAACCAATCCTACCCTTGTACCCCTCAGGACCACCATAGACCCCCTGAGGCACAGCTTGTGTTACAAAGCACAGCTTCATGACAGATCATTTTCAACTTCTCCAACGAAAAACACATCATTGTTATTATTGTTTTTGTTGTTGTTTGAGACTAGGTCTCACTATTTTTGCCCATGGAACCACAGGCTCACGTTGCCCAGGGTACCACAGACTCAAGTGATCCCCAGCCTCAGTTTCCCAGGTAGCTGGGATTACATCGCACACCACCACGCCCAGCTGTATTTTTAGAACTAAGTCTCAGATAGTTGCCCCAAGTGGGACTCAAACCACAATTCCTGATTCTAGTAATGGCTTCCTAGACTTCCGCTTACAGGCATGTACCACCATGCCTGGCCACACATCATTGTTTTTAAAGTCCTACTGATGACATCATAGCAACGCTGGGCACCACATACTAGGAAACATCAGTCTATCCACTTACATCACCATTTGGAATGTGACACTCTAGCCCCAAATCCTAACACTAACTTTAAAACATGAGCATGCTTCCCAAGCAGGAATCCAAAAAGCTGAAGCCCTTCGGGGCCTTCGTAGTCATGCTCAGGAGCAATATTAGGGAGGCTGAGATGAGCCAACCCAAAGGCTGCTTTCCACTCACTAAAAAAATTTCTCTTCTCAAGTGGCGGATGGGATAGAGCAAAATCCAAACTTGTGGTAAATTAGGTGGAATCTTGTGCAACCCTGTACAGTATCAAAAAATACCACCAAAAAAAAATGCTTGTACAGACATACGAACACTCAAACATAAAGCTTAACTAATCCACAGTAAATAATCTCCCTTGGGGGAGGGAAACATGCTGTTTTAAGTATTTTCACACAACCTTTTTTAGCACTTTCTTTTTTTTTTTTTTTTTGAGACTAGGTCTCGCTATTTTTGCCCATGGAACCACAGGCTCTTATTGCCCGGGGTACCACAGACTCAAGCAATCCCCAGCTTCAGCTTCCCAAGTAGCTGGGATTACAGGTGTGCGCCACCACACCCAGCTATTTTTGGGAACTAGGTCTCGCTACGGGCCCCAGGCGGGACTCGAACCGCGATCCCTAGCCCTGGCCGCTTCATAGGCTGAAGCTTACAAGCACGAGCCACCGTGCCCAGCCAGCACTTTCTTAATATAAAGAAAAGTGTTCCTTCCACCACCGCCTCCCCCCTCCCCCCCTAAAAAAGGGAAACTGCAGTGCAACACAGAAGACATTTACGTGGCTACTTTGCAGATGAAGTGTTCTTTTACCACTTAACTCCAGCAAGTAAGAGTTCTGTCAAAAATCTGCCCTAGTAAATCCCCAAAGAGGTTCCACTGCCTCTCTATAAGCAGGGCTCCTGGAATTCTAATCAGTTCCGCCCACCCGTGGAGTCAAGCTGAAATATGACAAGATAGGAACAGCTGCCCCCATGCATCACCAAGAATAGCTCTCAGGAAGCCAAGCTTCAGTTGGAGCTACATTTAGCAACGCTTCTCGCTTCTGCTTCTCCACTTGAGATTCTCCAGGGAACTCCTTGCGGGGATCTGATGGGGAAGCTGAGGAAGGTTCTGAGCACAGCTTTCTATAGCATCTCTAAAACACAGTGTGTCAAAGTAAACAAGTGAAAAGATTCTGGAGTTACTAATCCCATAGGACTTAAAGGGCACGTGGGTCCATCTGGAGTGTTCTGAATGAGGAAGGCTGGTGCCTTCTCAATGTTAACAGAGCGAACATTCTCAGAGGCACCGCTCAGAGTGCAAACAAAAAGTCTTCCAAGTCTGTGCTCATTTTTCCTTTGGATTTGCTTCTTCATCTATCTAGTCCATCCTGCCCTAAACCTCTGATCTGTGTATGCAGATGAGATGGGAAGAGAGAGGAGAGAATAAACAGTGAGTCGAAAAAAAGTCAGTCATGCCACTGGAAAAGCATGCACTGACAGACACACCCCTAACTTCAGGTGGCACCCTTGAAGAAACAGGAGAAGAGCCCCTCTCTTATCCAGGGAGTCTCAGACACTGCTGCCCACTGCAGGTGAGATTAGCCCCACTGAATTTAAGAGATGAGGTGGGGACTCTCCAGGAGAAATGAAGAGCCTGGAAGCTCATCACTCATTCATTTGCACTTGTGGAGGGAAAGAAGGAAACCGGAGACAGGTAGATGCTGAAAGCACAGTGCCACCCATGCTACCTGGTTATTCCCAGGTGGGAACATAACAAACACCAGATTCTGTACCACCTCCAGCCAGGAGAAGGTTAAAACAGCATACCCCCCCAAAGCCCAAATATCAGTGCTTTGCCTTTATTGTCAGTTCATTTTATAACAAAACAATGATGCTTCAGGCACATATTTTTTTTCTAGACTGAACTGTGATCTCAAAGCCATGTGTTGAAGTTTTAACTCCCCCAACCTTACAATATGGCCACATTTGGGGAAAGGGTCTTTGAAGAAGTAATTAAAAGGATATCATTAGGATGTGCCTTCATGCAGCATGACAGAAGCAAAGAAAAAAATGAGAGACACAAACATGAAGGAAAACCATGTGAAGACAAAGGGAGAAGGCAGTAATCTAAAAGGCAAGAAAAGTGGCCTCAGAAGAGATCCTCATCTCAGTCTCTTAGACCTAAGGACTGTGAAGACATCCAAAGTGATAGACCAGCCACACAGAAAATGGCTCAGAAAGTTGAAGCAAGTCGATCAAGATTGAACAGTCTCGTATGTGGCAGAGTTGGCATCTGAATCCAGGTCAAAGTACTCTTTCCAAGTTGAGGTCTCAGCCTGGTCCAAAGTGGGCACTCAATAAATACTGGTCATTCGTTCATGACAGCCAGTGACTATAAACTGAACATGGACACAGATAAGCAGTCCTAACACCATCTGACAAGGGCCATAATTCCCAAGCACTGGGATCAACAATCCCATGGGTTAGAAGTAAGCACAAAATTGAAGTGGATGCCCCAGTTACATGATGAATGAGATGGCTGAGGTGAGATGCAAAAATGACCAGGCCTGAGAAAGGGGACAGGTAGGAGGAGTGTCCACTGCATGCATTCACTTCATTCCTGCGTGGTCAAAGGTGACAGCTTAAAGTCCTTTTTTATCACTGCTCGCCTGACACACTATCTGGAACCATAGTGCATAGAAAACAGCATGACTTTTCAATATCCACTGTCAAAATCATTCTCAGCCAAAGCTTACTTCATATTCCATGGTCCGGAAATAGCAGTAGTCACTCCTCAACCCCCAGCCCACCCTACTCCAATCCTGAATTCCAGGAAAACAGGTTCTGTGAGAGCAGCCTGTGATTTCTTATGTGAAATGATGGGAAAATGGGGCATTTAACCAGGAGAAAAAGTCCATCACACACAGTCTTAATTTTCAAAGACAATAAATCTGTGACACAAAAGTAGATGGAATATAATTTCGTCTTCCATGACTCAAGAGGATTTTGTAGATCCTCGGGGTAAATCATTAGATGTATTAATCATCACTGTAGAAAGAACCTATTAACCTGTGGAAATGCCTGGTAACACAGCATGTGCGGCAGAGACTCTTGTACAGGAAGAGCTGCTTTGTGACACACATCCCAAGTCAAGTCTCAGTGTGTGAGGCATAATCTGCTTCCATGTTTGCAATGTGATTAAAACAACACAGAAAAGAGGCCTGTACGGGCCAAGAAGCCCATTAAAATTTAGAGATTTTTCTAATTAGGGGGTTAACTGAAGTTAAAAATGATGGGCCATGATGTGCATAACTTTCATTTCCCTTCTACCTCAAGACTATTCACTGAGTAATCTCCCTGAAGACCAGAAGACCAGTGAGGAGAAAACACCTCTTCACTGAAGGAGATGAGTACAACCTTGGGGGATGCCTGGCATATATGAGACAACCCTTTCACCCTGCATCATGTATACTCAGTACTTAAGGATTTAACTAAAAACTCTGAAAAATAAGATCAGCAACATCAAATTCTTTCACTTCCTACTTCCTATCATCCATTTCCACTTGAAAATGGCAAAAATATGTTCCGGGAAAAATGGAAAATTTGGCAGAAGAGTGTTTTAGGGCAAACAATTTTATAACAAGAAGATGCTGAAGCATTTTTGTACCTGAGAAATGTTAAGAAAGTTCATCAATTCCAGAACTGCAGTAACTATTCCTTTACTAGGGAACAGAATAAGCAAGAAACTCATGAGCAAGGTTTTACATCAGTGCTTGTAGTGGATTTCTTGGAATGATTTGGCAATAGGTCTACAGAGTCTCCAGACACTCAAAACCACATGTATGTTTTTATCAGGAAGTATTTTACAACATAATTAAGCAATGGGAGTACTGCCTAGCTTGGTTCTATGATTCATGCAGCTTGAAATCAGGTTCCAGCAAGGGTCGGGTGGGGAAGAAGCAAACACAGGAGGCCCAGAGAGGGAAAATGTCATGCAGGGAGAAACTACCTGGGAAAGCAACTTCCCAGAAAATGCCAAGCCTCTCCAGGACAGGAGTTCTCTCCTATCCCTTCCTGAATATTTGGTAGGGAACTAGCCAATCACAGGTGTATATGCCATGATTTCTATATTACCAAAATCAGTTAAATATTTGTAAATTATGCTGAGATTGTCAATAAACTATGAAGAATTAATCCATTTAGACACTGTCATTTTCATGTCTTAAGACTTAACAATTGTGCCCTACATACATGTTAGAAAAGGTAACATTTAGGCAAAAATAAAAAGGAGGGGGGAGGAAATAGTGGGGGAAAAAAAGTAAACAGGCAGGTGTTTCTTTTTACATACCTTCCTACCTTGCACAACAGGAGCAGCAGCTCTCCTGCCCACCTGTGGCTATGCAGGGGCCTATCTTTCCTTTTCCTAAGAACCTCCATTTTAAAATGTGGAAAGAAAAACTCTTTGATACCAAGTTGCTGCTGCACATGTTAAGTGCTCTGAACTACACTTATGGTAGCTATGCAAAATGGCACAGTTGTTTGGGAAAACATTTTAATACTTTTAAAAGTTAACTGTATACTTTTGCTATGCAGCAAATCCATTCCCAGATGTTTGCTTAAAGGAAATCTAGTGCATGATCCCTGAAAGTACTACCTCGTCAATGTCAATTGTTGCGTTGTTCACAATCATCAAAAATCTAAAAGCTACTCAATGCTGGTCATTGGTTAAGTGGGCAAAAAATTACTGGATATCCACCCAATGCAATGCCACTTATTCACAGAAGAATATATACTGATAGACACTTATCAGTGACAGGCTGATAGATCACTGATAGACATGCAAAAACCATTTGGAGGAAGGTTAAGATCCTCTTTAGTATATTCAGATGGAATATCCTATAGGATCCACAATGTATTCTTCCTTTCTACGTAAAATGCTCTAATTCACCTGTGCTATTACTTAAGACCCCTTGTCCCCTTGACCACTGCAGCACATCAGTCCCTGGTCTTCTACCTTCATCCTGATTGCTTTCAAATTAGCAATTTATCCCAGGGGAAGGACTCCAGTTGAGCCAAGTCACAGTGTAGAAGAAAAAAAAAAAAAACCTGCAAAGTGTTTTTTAAATCATGATTCTTGATAAAGTCTTAATATAGACTCAGTCTTCCTTTATAGAAGCAAGGATAGCTATTTTTACACTGCACAGGCAGATCTCGCTCATCTAACAATATTTGTCAAAATTCTGACACTAGATTCACTGGAATACTAAGAGCACACCCCAGCAGGCCTGCATAAGTCTTCCCACATGAATTTAAAAAAAGAAAGTATAATTCTGCTGCTCACACACATTAACGTGTTATACTTCATGCAGCCAACTCTGATCCAGTAAGTTAAATTAGTAATTCCCCTTTACCTTTGAGAACTGAAAGGTGTGCTTTCAAAAAGAGAGGTCCTGTTTAAATAAACAGAAATGAAAGTGTTTAAACAAAGCTAGAGAGCTTTCTTTACAGGAAGGTTTTTCTTTCATACAATCACATGGGTTGTATATCTTCAAGACAGGACAGAACATGCTGTGAATTACACAAAGATTCTGACTTCAGATACAGTTTTCATGGAGTTTGTTTCTGTCAGCATCAGCAGTCTCCAGAAAACACACCAGGCATTGCCAGATTAAACCTTCCCTTAGGTTTAACTTTAGAAGACCTAGTAACAATGGACAAATTCATTGCCTTGCAGCCTCTCAGGAGGGAAAGTCAATGTAGCACTTTGAGATATACACACACACACAGTAATTATAGTACTGTGATATGAACACACTGGGTTGTGACTCCTGCAAACTTCATTCAAAATCTATTTGCTAAACAGATGTGGAGTCTATCATATGTCATGAGGAATACAGCTAATAAGAGCAAAAAAATTCATGGCCAGGCACGGTGGCTCGTGCCTGTAAACTTCAGCCTATGAAGCGGCCGGGGCTAGGGATGGCAGTTTGAGTCCCACCTGGGGCCCATAGCAAGACCTAGTTCCAAAAAAATAGCTGGGTGTGGTGGCGCACGCCTGTCATCCCAGCTACCTGGGAAGCTGAGGCTGGGGATTGCTTGAGTCTGTGGTACCCCGGGCAATGAGAGCCTGTGTTTCCACGGGCAAAAATAGCGACACCTAGTCAAAAAAAAAAAAAATGTCATGGACACCTATATTTCTCCATGTCCCTAAATGAACTTGACATCACAATTACTCCAGAGTCTCACTGAAGCATTAGTTTACCGTCCATGAACACAATTCATAACTCCAGAAGTTATTAATTGACTTCAGAGGCTCCAAAGGTCCTAAAATCACAAGTGAAATTACATTTATCTGCATATTTCTGGGAAACATAGATCAAGATTTAATTAGATACTCAAAGGATTCCATGGCCTAAAGGTAAGTTTAAACCAATCCCCATGAACCAGTATCCCTTCAGCATTATTTCATTTAGTAACCAAAAATGCCAAATATCAATCACTCTGGAGATATTTTTATCACACAGCAAGTGTATTAGCCAAAACACTGCAAATAGTGCTAATTCAACAACAGCCCAGTGAGTACCAGAGGGGAAGAGGCTGGTGGGGGCAGGAAAGGGAAAAGGGGGTGATGTGCATGGTGGAGAGTGGTTGCCAGACATTTTTGCATCATGATTTATGCTCAGATGTGAAGTCATGATGCTGGACATGCAAAAACTAGATAATGTCAAAAACCAAAGTTGCGTCAATTCAAAAACAGGAGGCCGGGCACGGTGGCTCATGCCTGTAAGCTTCAGCCTATGAAGCGGCCAGGGCTAGGGATCGCGGTTCGAGTCCCGCCTGGGGCCCATAGTGAAACCTATTTCCAAAAAAATAGCTGGGCGTGGTGGCGCGCGCCTGTAATCTCAGCTACCTGGGAAGCTGAGGCTGGGGATTGCTTGAGTCTGTGGTACCCCGGGCAACGAGAGCCTGCGGTTCCACGGGCAAAATAGCAAAAACCTAGCCTCAAAAAAAAAAGAAAAAGAAATTTCAAAAACAGCAATAACAACAAAAAACGCACAAAACAACATCCAATAAGTTCTATCTGTGATAGTATATTAGTGTCTGTGTACAAATGAACCCTGCAGTTGCTATTATTCTAACTGGTCTGGGTGTGGACCCCTGGATGGGTGGGTCTCTACCTGAAATTGGATCAATATGTTATAATAAGTCATTCTAACATGTTGCTGAAAAAACCCTTAGCTATGAGACATAAAAGATAATATTTGCTTGATTACAAATTTAAAGGTTTTATCTACAAATTTAAAGGCTTTATCTCAAGATTTTTGTTTTTTACTACATGGGAGTTGCTATGAATGACAGTACTTTCCAAGTTACTGACTGTGGAGCAATCACCTCCTGAAATATCAAGGGTGGCTGCCCACCAGCGTGCACACTATTTCCTTCATTGACTCTCCAATCTCAGTCTTTCCAAGCCTGATAATGGAAAACTGACGTTTCTAAAGTGGTACTAATGCCCTCCATCTCCCCAGCCCACCAGCACCATACCTACCCTAAAACTAATCTTATTGATGCCCCAAAGGTACCCTCTATTTTCCCACCCATTTTTCTTCTGAATCCTACACAACACTCTCACATTTGTCCAACCCCACTCCATGCCCAGGAATCTTATCACCTCATATTCTGCATTATTATAGGGTTCTTTTAAGGGGAGTCCAAGATCCTGCATCAGACCCCAGACAGAATCTGAGTAGAGACCAGGAAAATGCATTTTTAATGAGCACACAGAGTGACTGGGATGCACCCTTAACCTCAAGGATTACTCCCTACACAATTCATCGCCTATACGGGTTATTTCCTTTTTTTTTTTTTTTAGACTATGTCTCACTATTTTTGCCTGTGTAACCGCTCTCGTTGCCCGGGGTACCACAGATTCAAGCAATCCCCAGCCTCAGCTTCCCAGGTAGCTGGGATGACAGGCGTGCGCCACCACGCCCAGCTATTTTTTTGGAATTAGGTCTCGCCACGGACCCTAGGTGAGACTCGAACCGTGATCCCTAACCCCGGCCGCTTCATAGGCTGAAGCTTAGAGGTACGAGCCACCATGCCCGGCCGCTTATATGGGTTATTTCCAATCCTGCCTGGGAAATTCTCAAAACCACCAGTATTCAACCTTCATGAGCAAGCAAGGAGAACAAAGACACCTTTAAAAAAATCGTATTTTGGCCAGGCATGGTGGTGTGTGCCTTTAATCGTAGCCTATATAGTGAGGCTGAGACTGGGAATCGCTTGAGTCTGTGGGTTCGAGACCCACCGGAAACAACATAACAAGACCTCATCTCAAAAAAATAGCTGGGCATAGTGGCGCGTGCCTGTAATCCCAGCTACCTAGGAAGCTGAGCCTGGGGATCACTTGAGTCCGTGGTACCCCAGGCAACGTGAGCCTGCAGTTCCCCGAGCAAAATAGCGAGAACTAGTCCCCCCTCCCAAACAAAAGAAGACATACATTTATTTATTTGTTTGTTTGCTATTTTTTTGAGGCTAGGTCTTGCTATTTTTGCCCATAGAACCGCAGGCTCATGTTGCCTGGGGTACCACAGACTCAAGCAATCCCCAGCCTCAGCTTCCCAAGTAGCTAGTATTACAGGTGCTCGCCACCACACCCAGCTATTTTTTGGGACTAGGGCTCTCTGTGTTGCCCCGGGCCAGTGGGACTCAAACCACGAAATCCCCAGACCCCATCACGACTCCATAAAGTGTCACAATCATGTGCCACCTTGCCTGACCTCATATTTTATTCATTTCTAATTGGATTCTAATGTACAGTGAGCTGAGAACCTCTGTTCTCTAATACCCATCACCAATAACTCTTCAATAAATCTTACTTATCCTTAGATCTATGAATCCTGCTTTTATGTCACTACTTGGTTAACTCATTCTGATTCTTGTGTTTACCTCCTGTCAAAGTTTATGACTTATCAACTGAATTGTAAAAAGAACAAATTGTTATTCACCTTCATTCCTAGCATAGGGAATGGAGAGGTGAGTAGAAGGTATCTATTTGTTCTTTGATTGGTAACAATTCATTCTACTCCCCACCCGAGACCACTGAGTCACAAAGAAACTAAAGAACAGAAATAATGAATCTTTTTGGCTATCTCACCCACCCCAAAACACTCATTTTCTCACTTTCCTCTTTGTGTACCTCCACACCCGGTTATTATGCCATTTCAACTAGTCCTGATGCTATCCCAGTGCTGGCGGGATTCTCTCAAGGCATGTGTATCAAGTCATCATGTTAGAGAGTTCAAACATCTTACAGTTGTCTGTGAACTTTGCCTCAACAAAACAAACATCAGTGCTAAAGACCAATACCAACTAAAAAGTGATAACACAGCATTTTGTGTCATACTTGTATTTCATAAGGAATGAACTCCAAACAGTGAAAAATGTGATCTACATATGAGCATGAAAAACGGAATCTAGAGAAGTGATGCAGGAAAATGCTCTGCTGATGCTCACTACAGAAAAGCTGAGGCAAGTAGTTCCTCATTTAATTCAACTCCTAATTTTTTTCATTCTTGTTCCTAGGGAAACCCCAAAATGACTTTCAAAGTTGCACAAAATCTTAACAGTTCAATACTACGAACCTATCAGCACAAATCCTAACAGTCCAATACTATGAAAGGTAAAACAAGCCCACAGAGCCTGCATGGACAGATTTTACAACTTGTACTGGAATTCCCAGCCCACAGTTTGGTGCAAAGACATTTTACAGTGAAGAAATTTAAAATCCTGTCACAAAAAAAAAAATAAAATAAAAATAAAAGCCTGTCACACAGCTGACGCCCCAACAAAAGCATCTCTTTTATTCATCACCGATGCCTTTTTGTATAAATAAGAGGTGGCAGTAAATACAGATATCAAGTCTGCAAGCAGGGAAACACCAAAGCCTTCTGCAGACTCCTGTGGTTTGAACTCAATACTATGGCCACACCCACTCTGAAGCCCCAATATACCACATGCAAATACCAAACCCCTGTGGTCAGGGAAGAAGTTAGAGTAAAAGGGGAAAACCCTAGCCAGTTTTCAAGAAATCTAACTCCAGGATTGTAAAAAGGGAATCACCCTCCTCAGATAAACTACCTCAGAAACTGCAGAACTGAGAAGTCAGCAGCTCTTGGTCCAGGATTCTAGACCTCACACCCCATTTTTGGTACCAGTACAGTGTCCCCAGGCCGTGCAGGCAGCAGCCACTCAGGGATACCCACCCCACCACCCACACACCTGGCCAGGGACCCCCCACAAAAGATGGGCCTGAGTACTTCTCCCCAAATCCAAACTGGGCAATGGTAATGAGCGGGCTGACCAGATTCTCTTAAGCAGCTGGCTGGAAAAAGACACACAGCATGGATGATGAGGCCACAGGATGCAGCCCAGGAGTAAGGTGCAGTTTGAAGGAAGCCAACACTTGACTGAACAGATGCCTGAGGCACTACGTGGATGGAAAGCTGGGGAATGGGAGTGAAGACAGTGGACCAGTGTGCTAAGATGGCAAAGCTTCAGTGTGAACCAGCCAGCCTGTGTGCCTGTGACCCTCTTCGTGGCCTCTGCTATCTTCCTGTCACAGTCGGCTGAAAGCAGTATCTCTGGTGTCAACTCTGCAGCAAGTCTATGTAGTCACTGAGTCCTGGGCCCCTTAAGACTCACTCATTTCCCCTTCACTCTCTTTCTCCACCAACTTAGAGCACAGCCATTCTCCTTCAGGGGAGGCCAGGTATGCACAAGGAATCTCCTGTTCCCTACAGCTGCCTGAACCACTGCTCCTCAGGACACATGTGAGAGAAACACTGCAGTATAAATCCAGGATAAGATGCACTGGAAACAGCCAGAGACTGACTCACCATGTGCTCACACACACACACACACTCACACACACACACACACACACACCAACAAACCTACTTGTTTGAGGGGGGGGGGTTCCAAACAGACTAACAGAAGAGTATCACCTACACTAAAGAAAGGTCAGGGGTCAAATAACATGACCTCTTTACTGCATTTGTAAGAGCAAAAACGCTTTAAAATACTTCACAGCTGGCCAAAGAAAAGGCTGATAAAGTTTGGTAAGAGGCACTGGCAAGCCTAAAGCCAGCGTCTTCCTGTACACAGTGTGATGGAACAAAATGCCTGACCATTTTCTGGGAGAAGAGTAATGGGGAGAAATGCTGCAAGCACAGAACGTCCAGACTGAGTTTATCACAAGAAATGGTTATGTAAGGAAAAAATTTTAATGAGGAAAAACATGACATTTTGTTCTTCTTAAAATAACAAGTCCTTCTAATATCACAGCTTTGGTTTTGCTTAAATAATCCACTTCCCTGTATTCTATCATTACTCCTTTAGAATTTTTTCAAGTTGTCATTCTGAAAGGACTTAGGATTCTTTCTGGGACCTTGTTTGATTATCTAATAAACGAATGTACAACTTGACTGTATAGCAAAATCATTTTTGTCTTTTTCTTTTTATATAAAACAAATTAAACACCTCTCCTCATGTGTAACATGAAAATTCACCCATGGGAAAAAAATTTTTTAAATACAAAATAAATTCACCCATGACGTTTAGCATATTAAATATCAATAATCATTAGGGATGACGGTGGAAAGTCAATCAAGACAAATAAACCAGTCTGAGTTTCGTTTTTCATCTGGAGGCAGCTTGGGGCCCCTGGAAACATTTGAATGTTCTTCTGACTGTGACCTGACTTTCCTGGTCTTGTCTTCATGCTTCAAAGATTAGTCAACTCAACTGAGACCTAAACAACTTTCTCACCAGCCTGCAGCTGCTTTCACACCCTGAGTGTGTGGTTTTGATTGTTTTCATCAGATATCAACTCCAGGGGAACTATCAATGGAGCTGGGACATCCTCCCCTGGTACACCAGTACCACAGACACACTGCACTATTGAAGTGGCTCCCGGCTAAGGTATGTGGATTGTCACGTGCATATGTACTACTTCACCAGGGTCACCTGAACTGCTGAACTGCAAGGACAACTCTAGTACACTAGGAGAGGCATTAACCTAGAAAGCATTGCTCTCACACCCATGTATGCACCAGGCACCATGCTAAGCACTGGTCGAGGGGCCAAGGCAGCCCCTGCCCTTGAGTAGAGTTTCCTGAGACCTGGACTGTGAGGTAAGAGGTGAAGTTGGCAGGAATGGTTGGCCAGGACCAGCAATAGAAGAAGATGGATGCTCCAACCTATAAAACAATGCTACATCATCTTTGTCCAACTGATGTGCTCTGCCTTAAATGAAGCATCAAGAGGAAGGACCTTCACTCATCCAAATTATGACAAACTTGAGTCTCAATATTTCCTCACGCTCATCCTGACCAAAATGTTCAGCATATATAACTATGATGTGCTATTCATGGAATTAATTTTGAAAGAGGGGAAAATCACTCTTTAAATATGATTTCCTCATATACTTAACTAATATGGCCCAAAAAAAGATAAGAAAAGGGATGTCGGTGCAAACTCAAGTCCTCAAGTGAGCTCTGCGAGGCTGAGAGGCAGGACAAAGCAGAAGCTCAGAGGCTACTCGGGGCATACTGGCTCCTCCACAGAGTCAGAGGGTCAGGCATTCAGTCAGCTCCACATCAGGGTGAGGAGACTGGCCTTGAACTCCAGCATTCTCTATGGATATTGAGATTTACCAACCTTTAATATTTACTAAATTCTAAAATATGTTTAAATTAACCACAGTGTCCTCACAATGTCTTCTTCCCACCATTTGTGGAGCAACCATCTGATTTTGGACAAACAACTTTCTGGCTAGCAAGTTCCTATCAGGAATCAAGAATTTATTTCAGGTCAGAATACTGTCACTAAAGAGGATGAAAATGCATCTAGAAAGAAAAGGAATGGCTATTATTTGTGAAGGTAACAACATGGCAACTGCCATTCAGGGACATGTGATAATAAGCAAATTCAAGAAGGGTTCAAATTGACACAAACTGTGAAGTATTTATTGTGCAAAACAAAAGAAAGTGCTTATCCTTTAGGGGGTAAACCACACTGGTCTTTGCCAATGAATGAAGAGAGAAATGGTCATGACTGTCAAAAACCCAAGCACCCTTGTACCATGGACACCATTTGTAAAATGGTGCCACCCCTACAGAAAACAAAAACTGTTGACCAGAAATATCACTGTACCCGGAAATAACTCCTGAATACTTATACAAAGAATAGCAATATGAAAACATTTAAACAAGGTAAATGCACTCAGTGAATAAGTGGCTAGAGAAACCCTGGTACCCAAGGCAGGGAATAGCCCTCAGCTATTCAAAGAGATGAAATCTTGCCTTTAGCAGATAACATGGATGGAACTTGAGGTGCTTATGCTAAATGAAAAAAGTCAGAAAGGAAAAGGTACTTTACTGAGGGTTTCCCTCATATGCAAAATATAAAGCAAGTGAACTAACAAATCATGACAAAAATAACATTCAGACTCTATGAAACAGAGTGGGAAATAGCAGGGAGAAGCAGAGGCAAGAAGAAAGGGGCAGGGGGTGTCAGCCTGATGGTGTAAGGTCACCAGAACTTAGGTTGTGGGTGAATTCAGGCTTAAACACACACAGAAGTGAAGACGAGTCCCTCCATGGTTTTGTCACTCTAAAGCAAATCAATAAAATTTTGTTGTTGTTTTGTTTCTTGTTTTTTTTTTTTAAACATTGTTTTTCAAATTCAGCTTTGGTTACAAAGCAAACAGTGATACTTTTTGTTAAACAATTACCAATATAGCCACTATTCCAGACCATCTGAAAACGATTTTCTAGCCTGTGGCATTTAGTAGCTTAAAGAAAGTTTCAGTTACTTTATGGAAATTCTTTAAATTCCCTCTAGACAGTTTTATAGATACAACTGCATGGCATTACCCCAGATAATGCCACATTTATCAGGCAGGTGTCATCATCCAGAGTAATGCTAATAAAACATAGTTTCAGAGAGTAACTGGCAGCTTTCTAGGTAAATGCTCTTGAGCAAGTAACTTAACCTCCTAACCCCTGGCCCCTAAGTTGCAAAATGTTAGCTGTTGTAAGAGTAACTACCACACAGGACCTTGAGAAATAAATGTTTTTAATGGGGAGACTTAATAGTAAGTGCTCAAAAGAAAAAAAGCCTATTATCTGCTACTACCACCCCTATCACCACCACTATAATTATCACTTCCAATAAACTTATAAATTGGCTTTAGCACATCTCTCATAATATTTACCAAAATTTAACTTACAACTAGATCACCAGGCCAATTAAAACATAATATCGCTAATACCACACAGTATCATCTACTCATTGCTGTTTTAGATTGGAGATATTTTAGATATTCCCTTCAGGTAAACAAATCCAACACATAAAAATGAATATTCACATTCACATTCACATGCACACACACACACACACACACACACACACACAGTTTGGGAGATGACTATTCCCTTTAAAGGAACCATCTCTGATCTCGTTTATATAACAAAAATAGTTTAGTCACATCTTAATTATGACAGTGAGGACACACACAATGTTAACCCACTTAACTGAATATGTACTAATTCTATTGCAGCCTGTTCTAACTTTTCTCCTAAGATGAGCTCTGCATTATATATATAGTACATATTCATCAAGTTCAAGTCCTACAACACAGCCTTCACCCTCACACAGCTCTCCAGATGCTTCCAAAGAGCAGACGCTCGTGAGGCTTCCACCACAGAACCAATTCTACTCTCCCTGCCCCCCATCCCCCGTTCCCCCCCCATCATGCTCTCACCACATACCATTTAGATAGAATCAACCAAGATACAGAATCCCATCCTGAGAGACTGCAGAGTTCACTTGACAAGAGAACAAAAAATCCAATCAGAAAATGGAAAGGGGCTGGGCATGGTGGTGCATGCCTGTAAGCGATAGCTTATGGAGTTGCAGTGGGGTCTGGGGATCGCAGTTCAAGTCCTGCCCAGGGCAACACAGCAAGACCTAGTCCCAAAAAAAATAGCTGGGTGTGGTAGCATGCGCCTGTAATCCTAGCCTGGGAAGCTGGGACTGGGAACCGCTTGAGTCCATGGTACCACAGGCAATGTGAGCTGTGGTTCCACAGGCAAAAATAGCGAGATCTAGTCTCAAAAAAAAAAGAAAGAGGGGAGGGGAGGGGAGGGAAAGGGACTTAGGGACTTTACATGGACACTTGAAAACATACAATGGGCAGCTAGTACAATCTTCACCACCTAGCCTCATGAAAATGCAAATCAAAACCACACTGAGATACGGTCTCACAAAAAGACCAGAAACTACTGCAGGTCAGGGTGTGAAGAAAAAAGTACCTTCATACACTGTCGGTGGGAATGTGGACAGGTTCAGGCCCTCTAGGAAAACAATATAATTTTCTTCAAAATACTACAAATAGATCTACAATATGATCCAGCAATCCAACTCCTGGGTACCTACACGAAGAATGCAAAAGCACTAATTCAAAGGCATACGTTCACGCCTGAGCTCCCTGCAGCACTTTACAATAGCCAAGTATGGAAACAACCTAAGTTCTAAACACAGAATGGATAAGGAGACAAAAAGAACATGGTGGCTCGTGCTTGCAAGCTTCAGCCTATGAAGCAGCCAGGGCTAGGGATCGCGGTTCGAGTCCCACCTGGGACCCATAGCGAGACCTAGTTCCAAAAAAATAGCTGGGCGTGGTGGCATGCGCCTGTAATCCCAGCTACCTGGGAAGCTGAGGCTGGGGATTACTTGAGTCTGTGGTACCCCGGGCAACGAGAGCCTGCGGTTCCACAGGCAAAAATAGCAAGACTCAGTTTCAAAAAAAAAAAAGGACATGGTATAGGTATACAATGGACTACTACTCAGTTGTGAAAATTTAGCTGGCATTGTGCCATTTGCAACACGCAGAAATTGAAAAGTTAGTCATTCACAATTAAATTAAAAGTATGTGCATGGATAATTACAAGTTATACTATAACCACGAGCTATTTTAATCCAAGTTTTTCCTACAATAACCAAAAAAAAGTGTCCTCACCACTACTACCAGAGAGGATAAACACTAAGATACAGTCTTTAACCACCTCATTGGATCAACAACCTTGACCTTGTACCAGGAAAGCTTCACAAACCAGTCTTCATTTCTACCCTCTCACCCCTCCTCCCATTAACCATTAGTTAAAATTAATCAAACCAGCAAGGAGACACAGTAGGAGGCATATTTATTTAAACCTGCTAGCCTCACACAGCCCTCAATAGTTTGCCACAGAATCCCTAAGTCCAAGCAAAACAGGACTGGCAAAGTCACTTCCACATGTGCAGGTGGTCTTGCCTGTTGGCTATCAGTTTCTGTAATCCTCCAAGTCTGGTTTAAGGCTTGGAGTTCTATGGAGACAATCCATCGCCACCCACTTCTCTGCCCCAACAGTGGACATGTGCTTGAAGATGACCCCAGGAAACCGTCTGGCACAGTGTCTCAGTGACTGGTGGAGGCTGGTAAGGAAACCAGGACTAAGAGGAGAGCAGCCACCCTGGGCACACCAAGTTTACTCCGCATAATCCAAAGTGAGGCCTGATGTCCTGGCATGAATATACTCGCCAAAGTCTCCTGCAACAGACCATCTGATCTCCCCATCTGTAAGGCAAGTTTCTCAACCTCAGCACAATTAAGTTTGAGCTGGATGGTTCCTGGCTACAGGAGGGCTGTGCCGCACACTGCAGGATGTTCCGCTGCATCAATGGCCTCAACCCACTGGATGCAGCAACACCTCCCACTGAGGATAACCGAAATCATCCCCTGCCGGTCAAGATGACCCATGTGAGGACACGGAAAAAAAAAAAGGAGAGAGTGTTCTCTGGGATTCCCAGAACAGTGAGGAAGATCTGAGTGTGAAGCAGATGCCACTGGGGCAGAGCGCCAACCTGAGAGCCCAACCCAGGGAAACGTCAGCAATGCAAAGACCTGAGGATGGGACTCAGCCTGGGTTCAGGGACAGTGGCAGCAAGCCCCATGGGTCAGGGTTCCCTCACGCAGACTGAAATTTCTCTTTTGGGCTTCCACAAGTAATGTGAGTCTGGTCTTACCCACGCCAAGGGGTGGCAATGTATGAGGATGTGCAGTAGGTGTGAAGCCAAATACCTGCCCCATAACTGGTCCTTGAGAACACAGGCTGGACATCTCAAGCCCACCCACATGTGGATCTTCTTGTAAACTTCCAGCATGAGCACAGAAGAATACCATAAATACGTTCTCTTTTAGAATTTTCTTAGCTCTTTTGTAAGATTACTCGATAGATAACATGTAATACACCAAGTATTTGTTTATGTTATCATATACAAGGCTTCTAGCCAATAGCAGGTGACTAGCAGGTATGGGGGGGAGGGTTAAAGTTATACACAGATTCCTGACTACACTGGGGTTGGTGTTCCTGCTCTTAGTGTTGTTCAGGGGTCAAGGTTAACTGTGAAGTTAACCTACGTCATGCTATTCTCCAGATGGGCCACCAACTCTAGTTCTAATATCACAAGTAAAGAACTGGTTCATGAAGCTCCCTCTGGAGAATCTGAAAGTTCTCACACTTTGTACCCACGAAGGCAGGGTATGTGCACAGAATGAGTGTATCTAGAAAAGGGGGAAAAAGGGCTATTTGCACACTCATGCACTCAGAGTTCATTTTCTCTTTTTTTTTTTTTGAGATTAGGTCTCACTATTTTTGCCCATGGAACCACAGGCTCACATTGCCCAGGGTACCATGGACTCAAGCGATCCCCAGCCTCAGCTTCCCAGATAGCTGGTACTACAGGTGCGCGCCACCATGCCCAGCTGTTTTGTTGTTTTTTTGGGGGGGAACTAGGTCTCACTGTGTTGCCCCGAGCGGGACTCAAACCGCGATCCCTAGCCCCAGACGCATCACAGGCTGAAGCTTACAGGCGCGAGCCGCCATGTCCAGCTCAGAGTTCATTTTCTTAAGAAACCTTTTATTTCCTAGGACCTATTTCTCCAACTAATCAGAACCTAAGTAGTTACCTAGAAAACAGGGTAAATGCTATTTTTAGATCACAGATAACTGCAGCATTTTAACTTTCATCTTCCTAATCCTCCTCTCCTCTCAGATTAAAAGGCAGAAATCTGAAGTCCTGGAATCTTCTCAAATGTTGTTAGAATCTTTTCTTCTCTGTAGACATCCAAAGAGCAGCAGCAGGACTCCACTGAGCTATAACAGGAAAATCAGCAAAATGTCTCAGTGAGCAGGAAAGAGTATTTCCATGACAAATTTTTTTAAACCAATATGAAGGATGGCTTGAATAAAATATCCAAATTTAGGAGGTGGTAGGAAAAAAATCTGAAAAAAAGTGTTTTTGAGTGTCTTGAGGGTGATTTATCCTGCACTTAACTTCATCCACTCCCTCCTGCTTTCTGAAATATTCTTCCCCCTGGGTTTGTGAGACCCTCTCCCAGCGCTCCTCTCTCATGGATACGGCTCTCAAATACAGTCAGAACTTCTATTCACCCCTTAAATGCTGGTGGTTCCTCGGATTGACCCCAGCCACCCTGCCGCCTCCCTCTACACTGTCTCTCTGGGCCAGTTCACTACACAATTGCTTGGTGCTATTTCCTACCCATATGCTGCCTTTCTGTTCCTAAAATACATACAGGAAAAAGAAAACTGAGAAACAGGCACACTGCCTCTCAAGAGCACCTCCACCTCAACACATCCTAAACCAAAAAATGGATCCTCTCCCCACAAAACCTGCTCATCCGGCTAGACAGACTCCAGGAGCAGCTCTGCCAAGAACGGAAGAATCATCTTGAATCCTTCATTCCTCAACCCCACAGACAATCATCCCCACCCCACCCCCACCCCTAGTCTACTACAGCCTGGAAATCCGGACTCCGTGACAATTTGCCTCTGGCCTGAGGACTGACCTTCCAAGCTCCAGTCTCCTTTTCTTCAGTTATCCTCCACACCACAGTGGTCTGGGAGCCCTTTGTAATTTGCAGTTCTCAGGATGCCAATCTCCTGCTCACAAGGTTTAAATCACTTCCAGCTGTCCTGAGAAGGAAACCTGAAGTCCTTAACTGGCTTCACAAGCCCTTACACCCCACCCCCTCTGGAGCCTTATGCTTCCCTGGCCCAGCTGAGCCCACCTGAGCATCTGCAGCACATGCTCTCTTGCCTCCAGGAAAGCTCCCTTCTTTTTGGGCTCAGAAGTTACCACTACCTTGACTTCTTTTACCTCCTACAGTACTCATTCCCTTGTACTTTTTTTTTTTGGCTTCATCCCCACAGTTTTCAAGCAAAGCTCTTTAGTTATACATTCAACATACTCACAGATGTTTTATTCAATAAAGGAGAGACTTATATTCAGGCCTGTCCTTCAAAGTAGTCTTAGTTCAAAAGAGGAAAGGATGTAGGTTCACAGACCATCTACTGTCAGTACTAGTGAGGTGACAATTTGCTCAAGTTCAACCACAGGAAAGCTGGGATAGTACTCTTTCGAGGAGGATGGCCACCATGGGACAGACCACTTAAGATCTGTCACTATGTAAGATGAGGACAAAATGCCACCAGCCCTGGAGGGCAGTTCTTACTATCTCCATTGATGATGACAAAAACAGAAAGCTGAGCACTGAGGGAACAATTAACCTGACAAAGTCACACTGCAAGTAAGTGGTGGCGCCAAGCAACAGTCATCCAGGGTTCAGACCTGAGGTGACATTTTTCTGGCCCCACCTCTTTCCTGCAGCCATACACCTCATCATGACTCACTGCCAGAAGGTGATGGAAGGCCTGTCTGCACCCAAGGACAGACAGCGCCTGTAGGGGGACCAGTTAATGAGGAAGAACTCACACTCACTGATGAAACATCAAGTGGCACAGGACTGACATCTTCTTCAGGGACCACGGAGAGGAAATTCAAGTTCAACCAGGGAGGGAGTCCCAGCAGAGGCAGCAGCACGGGTGCATTACTGGTTGGTCTTGTGGTATGAAGCGATGTCTGATCTGAGAAGCTCAAGTGTCCAGAGCACGTGTTTGTGTGTATGTGAAGGTAAAGTGTGCAGAGAGTGTGTGTGTAGAAGGATGTCAAGACATTCTCACAGAAGCATCCCCTGAGTCCATCTACAGATGGTGTTGCCCAAGGAGGCTGTGCCCTGTTTGTTCGAGGCCACAAGACACTAAACAAGCCTACTAATCTGATTCATCCGACCTATCTGGCCTAACAGACACCAGCTCCCTGGCACACTGTGTTTATCACAAGGTGCATCGCCTCCCTCAGCATATAGTATTGGAAATCAGATTTCAATGGCACAAAGGTCCCCATATACTACTTCAACCCAGATCAGATATTTCGTAGAGTCTGAAATGCAGCTTTGCCTGTTCTGATGATTCAGACTACACAGATAAGATAAGGCATCAAAAAAGAAAATGTATGAATGTCCAGGAGTCTCTGGTTACAAACTGTGGTCAAAACAAGTGATTATAAAGTGAAGTTCATGAAGGTGCTCACAAGGATTATTTTTTAAATAACTGCTTTTCAGCCAAAAAACACTACATGGACCTAAGGTTCATCAACATTTAACCTGCTTAGAAGTAACATCTACAGAACATCCATTAACAAAGCTGTTTTAAATGCCAGTTGTCAGAAAACAGCTGAAATAAATGATACAGAATTTACACATGGCTTAATGAGACCAATATGTTGAGGGGTAAAAATAAAAAATAAAAATACAGGATACAGAGAGCATGAAGTCATTACATGATGTCTAAAAACAAGCAAAACATACTATTATTTAGGGATGTATACAGCTGTAGAAAAAGATCTGAAAATAACACCAGATTTGACTTACATGCTACTTCTTGGAGAGAAGGATGGTTTGCTACTGGGGAAGAAACAGAGAGTAAGCTTTTATTTTCTTAAACTGAGAGATAAATATTATGAGTGCAGTTTTTTATACTTCTTAAATATAGAGTATTTTAAAAGAAAAAAGCTAATATTTAATCTAACAAAATTAAGTTATTAAAGAAGGGTGAGCTGAGCAGTGCAGAAGAGAACTAAGAAGGAGGGGGAGGGGGAACTGAACCTGAAAGACTGAAGGGAAATAGTTAATTTTTT
>PVHY01014289.1:6440-38994 GCA_004024945.1 Uropsilus gracilis
CCCCCCAACCCCCGCCGCCTCGCACTCTGCACACACTTTACTGACCCAGATATCTCCCAGGAGACTGGCAAGCTCCTTCACATAGATCCACGCTGGCCCCTAGTGAAGAAAAGGCATAGCAGAGCACTTCCTGCTGGAGCAGTCAGTGAAACTGTTCTGTCTACTCCCGCCACACTTCTCCCTCCCTCTGTGCCTGCACGCTGGGGGCAGGGGACTGTCCTCACTCATGAAGATCTGGGACATTTACATATTAACTGGAAAACTCCTATATCATTTCACTTTTGATGGTCTCGATTTTCTTCTGCAAAACAGTTTCATTATTTAGGAGGGAATGTCTAACATAAATCAGCGAGATGATGTCTGGGTTGAGGGACAGTGAAAATGTGCTCCATTCATCAAACAGAAGTAAATGATGGGTTACTTTAAAAGGAACGTTCCTGTTCTCTTAAATAAATCCCCATATCTCAGTATGGTCTGGTTTTCCTAGACTTAAAAAACAAACAAAAACAAAACAGCGCAAAACACAAGGCAAACCAGTTAAATCAAAGGTTAGGACAAAAAACAAGCCCCAAGTGCCACAGCATGGTAATACAGACACTTCAGTAACCTTAAGTCTTTCAAGTCTTTATCCCGGAGATAAAGATGTCCAGAGAGCAGGATGCCTGTTACTGGCTCAAAGATGGCTACTACCCTAATAGTGAGGACGATACCAACAGTGCTTACTCTAGTGCCTAGCATTTCTCAAAATGCAATTTCATTTACTCCTTATAAGAAATCCAATGAAGTGCAATCACTGTCAGCATGGCTCAGATGAGAAAACTGAGGCACAAAGAGCTTCAATAATTTATCCAAAGTTAGGCAGCTGGGAAGGAGCAGAACCCAGACACTTTGGCTACAGCGTCTCTCTAGAGCCGGGTGCTGCACTGTCTCTGCTAGAGAGCCCTCTATGTACACCAGATGACAAGCAGGGAGTCCACATGTACATATTTAGAATAATCCATCAGAAAAGCTTCTTTTGTTATGAAATAAAACCCAGGCCTACCAAAACAGGAAACATACTCCAAATGAATTAAACCAAACCTATGTTTTCAAGATGGTAGGCTTACAAGTACATTTACCTCCACTCATTCCTCAAATCCTATTTAAACAACAGTAAATTTGAAAGAAAGAATAAAGCAACTTGGTGCAAGAGAACAGGCAAAAATCATACAACTGTCAATGAGGGAAAAACAGTCAACGAGGAAAGCAGTAAAGAAAATCACAACTAAACACGGGTCTGAAAGGTCTCCTGCAGAGATGAGAACTATTCTTCCTGATGAAACAAAGCGCAGTAGAAATACAAATCTCAGTCAGTGAATGAGTGGGGGTCAGAAGTGATCCCTGGGGTTGTCTGGTGAAGGATGGCTAGTACTAGTAGTGAGGAACAGCTCTTTCCACTATGGGGGTTCTTGCCACATGTGGCCTTCCAAGACACACAGGGAAAAGGAAAATAGTGAAGGCACCCTACCCAGAGCACAAGACAGCAAAGTGCTCCCTATTCCTTGTGGAAACAGAACAGTGATGTAAAGCTTCTCAGGAAACCTAATCTAATTAGCTTAATCCGGTATTTATAACTATAAATGGATCACCAAGGAGCAAAACAGCATAAAACTCAAAGAACTAAGATGGAAGGGAACAAGTAGAAGTGAAGAGACATACTTGACATTTGGAATTATAACAAATTATCAGTTCTCTGAACTAATGGAGGATTTGAGGCACACAAACCCTCAAAACTATTTACAGCTGACACTGAAAATGTTTTCTGATTTCTATTATAGAGTTACCCACTCAGAGAACATTCCACAGACTGATAGGAAAAAGAACTTTCATTTTCTAAGAATGTATGCACGATACCAAAATTCTGGCCCTAGCTGAGGTCCAGTATTTATGAGCCTCGGGCAAATGGCTTTTCTGTCTTAAATTTCCTATATATTAAATAGGGACAACATTTTGTCCCCTCTGCTTTAAAGACAAGTCCAGCCCATACTCAAAAGAGTCAAAACAGGTAAAGCACATTTAGAGTGACTAAAGCAAAGCAACAGTGAACAGTGACAGCTAAACTTGAATGACAAGATACATAAAACTTTAAAATTAATTATACATAATCCACTTATTATAAAAATAAAATAAGTGTTCTACAGTGCTTTTCAAGTATAGGTTTAAATAGGGTTATCCATAAATACTAAATTATTTGTTAAAATTTGTTTTCTCTGTAGGTCTAAGGTATCCAGAGGGGGGAGGTGAAAAGGAGAAGGTAAAAAGGGGGGATGGGACGAGCGCATTGAACCATGATGGATAACTTACAGGTGTTTACAGTGACCACAGTCGAGGGGAGAAATCCTGCTCTCTCAAAAAGTCAAAAAGGATGTAAAACAATGCTACTTCTTAAAAAATAAATTTTAAAAAGTGCTGTCTATTAAAGGAAGTAAGAGATACAGTAGTCAAAAAGACAAAGTGGGAGACAAATATAAATCTGGACCGCACTTAAGACTGACTCAAATCAATCATGAAAAGCAAATTTAAGAAAAAAAATGTCACTTGGGAAAATGTAAACCCTACTTGGGTACTTGGTCATATTAAGACATGACGATGGTATTGGTTAAAAAAAAAAGAATCTCTTAGAGAAATAAATCCCAACATGTTTGCTGATAAATGGATGTGAGGTATAAGATTTGCATCAAAATAATATGGGTAAGTGGGGTGAAGTACAGCTAGAAGATTAGCCATGTGTTTATAATTTTGAAGCTGGCAGCTAGGTTCACAGGTAATTATACTTAATTCTACTATTTTTTCTACTTTTATATACAGCTGAAATTTCCTTAATAAGAAAATGCTCGAGGTAGACAATTCAAAGGTGATTCTTACCTCTGCTAGAATCTTTTATTACAATGTCAGAGATTTCAAACAGTTTGAGAGGAAGAGGCATCTTCCGATTCGATGCTATGGTCTTCAGGAGGCCAGGAAGAAGGGTCGTGCGTGCCACCTACAGGAGAAACATGAAATTGCACTGATTAAAACAGGAACCAAACACACTTGGTTAAAGAAAAAAACAGTCGCCATGGCCTCACAGAACAGTTCTAGAAGGAGCAAAGCCTAAAACAGGCAAATCATCTCTAATTTCCAATTCCTGAGCACTAAAAGTTCTGAAAATAGTCTGGACTCCAAAGTTACAAAATGAAAATTCATAAATGTTATTTTAAAAAAAAGAGAGAAACAAATATGTAATTAAATATAAAAGCTCTCACCTTGGGTTGGTTATTTTTTAAATTATTTCAAAAATTAGAATTACCCAAGACTTCAAACAAGTAAATTTTCATGTCCTGCCTCATTTCACAAATTGAAGCAGATTACTAGAACAGAAATGTTTAAATAAACATCAATCAATCAAAAATTTTAATCTAGGGGAAATATAAACAAAGTATAAGACCAGGACAATAAGGAAAACAGAACACAAAAACATTAAGTACCAGAAAACTCATGCTGCTGCTGCTGCTGCAGACAGGTTGAAATGACAGCTTTCAGCTCAGAAATCAAAACAAATAGGGAAACATGTATGGCTATTTCATTACTATTTGTAAGAAATACAAACACATTCCAGTCCTTTAAGGAAAAAACATAAAACTTCACTGCTTTTGTCCTGTGAAATAAATTCCTCATTCTAAGTGAATGAGCTAGTCCATAATGGCATCTTGCTGGAAGATTTATGAGCGGAGATGTGACACTGTCATTCAGAGCGTGTATTCTGCAGTCATACTCCATTCGCTATTCTCTTCTGCCCAGACTACTGCCCAAGCTTCTTCAGTCAGTTTCTCTGCTCCCATCTTCTTGCTTTACGGTCTATTTTCCGCATAGCAGTCTTTAAGACCTCAATTAGATCATGGAAATCCCTGCTCAAAAATCTCCAACAGATTTCCCTCAAAGTTTGAATGCAATCCATGCCATCTAGGGGCACGCTAGGAAGAGCCCCCACCTACCTCTTCAGCCTTTGCTATCCCCCTCCCCTGACTGCACTGCCACCATGCCCTGTGGCTAGCTTCCTTCTTGGATCTGGAGGCCTGCTTTCCTCTGCCTCCCATAGCCTCACTCTAGAGTCACTCTATTTGATGGTTTTAGGGAATGCTATTACTAAAGTGGAGGACTGTGACAGTATTCTCTAAGGTTATGTCAAATAATTAAAATAAAATGACAGATTTTGACTAAATGACATCTCTTATCCATTCTCTAACATATTTACTACTAGAAAACAGGCCAAAATTAAGAATTATGCAGGAGAAAGAATGGGCTTAGACAATAAGTGCAGCTACAGACCATAAGCAACTTTACATTTAACCATCAGTAATATAAACCTGTCAGCACTTCAGCAATGGCAGATAAGACTGGTAAAGCAAGAGTAAAATATAAACTCTGTCAAATTTACAAGACAAGCTCTCTTTCACTTCCAGGTATTTCATGTGGAAGCATTGACTCTTAAGTGTGCTATGCCACAGCTATTTTGAGGGACATTTAATGTACTTACTTGTTTTCCTTCAGTTTAGATAAAACAGATAGGACAAGATAAAAACCCTAAAGAACATATTATTACCATATCCTAAGAACTCTATCATGCTTGATAAGTGGAACAGAAAGACAAGGGAAAATCAGAAATAACCTAAAAATCCATTACAATTTACTGAAAGATCACTGCCCTTACGTATTTTATTTTCTCATCAAAAAGAGTATCAGGGAATTTTAAAAAGTAATAGAAAAGCTAGTGGGCCTCAGAAAACAAAACGAAAGACCTCATTATCATGATTCTTCCAAGCTAATGTAAGATTCTTCAAAATTCGGGCATAACTAGAAAAAGAATTTGTATGCTTGATGGATATTATTACCAGTGTCTCTATCCTGCCATATTAATAGGTAATTCTACAGATAGAATTTAGATTTCATAAGGCAACATTTAAATACTGGTTGAACTTTTAAAGCTTTTAGAGCTAGCCCAGGCCCCTATTTTTACAAAAGTAAAAACTAAGATCCAAAGAAACTGTCTTAAATCAGAGCTCAGAAATTACTTTCTGCCGGCACGGTGGCACGTGTCTTTCATTACAGCCTATGGAGCAAGGCTGAGACTGGGAATTGCTTGAGATCATGGGTTTGAAACCCGCCTGGGGCAACATAGCAAGACTTAGTCTTAAAAAAAAAAAAAACAGCTGGGCGTGGTGGCACCCACCTGTAATCCCAGCTACCTGGGAAGTTGAGGCTGAGGAATGCTTGAGTCTGTGGAACGCCAGGCAACGTAAGCCTGTGGTTCCCTGGGCAAAACAGTGAGACCTAGCCTCAAAAAAAAAAGAGTAAAAAGAAATTACTTTCTAATAGATTAGGGTTTTCTTTTAATTGCATTGTTTCTTTTCTTCTTTTTTAAAGAAACTAGGTCTCGCTACATTGCCCAGGGTTGTCTCCAACCCATGGACTCAAATGATCCCCAGCTTCAGCCTCCCAGGTAAATGGGATTACAGGTGTGCGGCCCCACGTCTGGCTTATTGTTTTATTGTTACTTATTTCTTACAGTTTATAAAACGTAATGATTTAGAGGCACAGGTTTACACCTCTTCAGAAGTATGTTACACGACACCCATCACCAAAGCTCCCATAATCCTTGACCACAGCTCAGGTGGCCTTAATTCTACAGTCAGATTGTTAAGTTTTATTTTGGTTTAGTTTTTTCTATTCCTTTGTTTTGTGTTTTCACATTCATAAGTGAAATCATCAGTATTTGCCTTTCTCCTCCTGATTTATTTAGCATAACCCCCTCCAGTTCCATACACATTGCTGCAATTGGCAAGATAGAACTCATTATACATGAAATTAGGTTTTCAAAAACTTTTCTTCCAATTCTACAAGTTCCCTTGAATCTAGAAGATATGACTTTCTCTAAAGCATGGATTTTTAAAAAGTATATAGAATTGCATATGAAAGAAAAAAAAACCAAAAGCTTATTAGTATAAAAGAGATGGGACTATCTAGAACCCTTAACAAGCAATTATTGTAACACTGAAAGATTCTTTTTTTTATAGTTAATATCTGACTCTGGAATCTAAGTCATTTCACATTTACTATTCCAGCAGTGCTATTTTCAGTAAAATATTCCTAAACGCTATATCATGTGGCCAATAAACTAGACAATTATAATGAAAGACACAGACTTCACAGTCAAGACCTGATGGGATAGTTTTAAAGTGGTGACTTCATGGATATATGGGGAACAGGTACTGATTCATTTATAACAAATGGCTGGAAGAGAGCTGAAATCTGAGAACAGTGCTGAATGACGGGGCTAGATGGCATCAAGTTACTCAAGCAAAGGTTACATACAGTTACAAGGATTCTTGTCAGCAATGTGTAGGAACAGACTATAAACTTATCCAATAGATTTTTAAAAGCTCTTAAGATCTTCCATCTGAGGTAAAATAACTGAAGAAACATTTTATAACTCATGTATGGTCTCTGTTTTTACCCACATTCTGGTCACTTAAAATTCTTACCTGAAATTCAGCCGTTTTAGGATTACTTATGTGGATGGCCTTTGTCGCAGAGATATCCAAACCAAGTTTATCAGCAATATCTTCTTGGGAGCACTGAAAATTATAGGCAAAAGAGGTTAGTATGCAAAGACAAAGACTAAATGTAATAGAACAAGTATTTAAGGCTGCCAGTCAACTTATAGGAGTAAGTAAGAATAGCAATTCTTTATAAATAGCAACTCTTCTCAGATGCAAAGCAATACAATCTCTATTCAACATACAGATTTCTCAGCATGAGTTCCAGCCAGGACGCAGCTAACATAACTTCTTGCCGCAGAGATGGTGCCACACAACCTAGAGTTGGACCCATCCCAACTAGTCACCCATTTTCCTTCCCAATCAGATCTCTATGCTCCCTCACCCAGCCCCTGAACCTTAACCTTTCCCACCTCGGCCTGCCCACCGCACTTGCTCCCGCCCCCCAAAGTTCTATCTCTTTCATAAAAGCATCTGTAATGACTCCAGTCAGAAATCCCCCACAGCACTTTGTTCTGACCACCACTGTGGTCCATCCCTGTGAAGCCCAAACTGACCTGCACAGCACGGTGGGACTTAAGAGAGCAGAGTTCCAGGAGCCTGCCTGCTACCCAAGGCTCTCCCTATCGCATCATCCCACTTCTACGCATGTGCTTATTAGTAAAACTCAAAGCAGTGCTCCCTCAGCGCAGAGAGCAAGATGCCTCTTGTCATCCTCAGAAGTCAAGACGGTGGCACAGCTTAAGAAATTAAAACTATCAGATACATCAACTCTAGCGAGAGAGAATAAGCCAGTGTAAATCAAGATGCCGGCAGACTAAGCACCTAAGAATATTGGCAGTGGTGACAAATATCTCAATACGAAGAGTAAACCAGTATGAGGTATATTTACACTAATTTTTTTAAGCTTGAAACTTAGAGAAATGGAAGAATTCCTGTACTCATAATGTTGGGTGCTTTTCCCTATAATATGGACTTCAAGTGGGCCCTTGTCTTCCTGGGATACAAAGAATGGGTTGAGAGTCATTTGGTGCCAATGCCTGTTCTAACCATTTCCCTACACACTCTTGGGAAGGGCCCTGAAGCCACGTCCAGGCTTAGCAGGGTCCCGGACGGGCCAGAGCTGGATATGGAGAATGGTGGCAGGCACTGGGAATAATCGTTTTTCTCTCATAGCCTGAAAGCAGCTTTCCTAACAAGATTTAGATGCAATGTGCTCAATTAAAAAAAGCAATTTAAATGGTTGCAGTCCACTCCCCACCTCTGTAACAACCCCCCCCCACACACACACACACATAGGCACGCGCGCGTACACACAGGACTAGAGCTGCTGAAGGTTCCACAGCTCAGGGGAAGGCAGTTGGTGCCCCTGTACTTAATCATGATAGTGGATAAAGGACAGAGATAAGCAGTTTGAATGAAGGTATCCTGAGGTGGCCATAGCTGGCAGACAGGAAAGAATAGTTTTTGAATGTTAATATTCATGTGCTTATTTTAATGTCAGAAAAAAATATAACAAGACAATAAAACCAAAATGTGTCACAAGTACCACTTGGCTGAAATAGGAACTTAGTTTTAAATAGGAGATCATTTCAAGTATTATTATAAGCAGTACACAGATATAGCAAAAGCCATAATTGGAAGATGTGAATATTCACACTTGGAAAGACATGTTTTAGAAAAGAGGGTGCTTACCCTTGTACAAAATGAAACAGGCTTGGGATTGCTTTCCAGTTTGGAACTTTACAAACATCTGTAAGAGTGTGATTCCTAGAGGAAAGTTCTCACTATAAACCTGACACTCCCCAACACCTTAATCCTTCCTGCCGTGGTGACAAACAAGATGCAGACATGGCGTGGAACAGCCAAACGGACTGTGTCTGGCACTCCAAGTGGGCAGGTTCACACACAGGCCTTGGCGGGAATTCCGAGTGGAATAACACATTGCCTAAATTAGCTGCTGTGCAGGACTGGCAGGCCCGCTTCACAGATGGCACTGAGACAGGACTGCCCACCTCAAGCTGGGACACAGGGAAAACTCCTCTGCCACCAGCCGGGGGACACAGTGTGCGCCCCCAGGATGCTGGGGCAACAGTTACAAAACCAAAAATGCACTCTTATATAAAAGTGCAGGGAAAATATTTGCCATACTTTGAATAGCAGTTCATTCTGGGGAGGATAACAGGGTTTGAAGGGAGGACCAAAGCAGAATGGCCCTGGCTTACTCTACCTCATCCCACCAAGTCAAATCCCTTAAGTCAGTCAAATGCCACCTAATTTAGACAAATAAAAGTACGTTTTTCAATGCTGTTTTCTGCATTTCCTTTCACATGGAATCACTCGTGCTCACGACTGCAAATGTCTACTCTGTGTACACACATCTGGATGACCGTTACGGCCAAAGCGAGCAGACGCAGCGCAAGATGAAGAAGGCTCGGGCCTAGAAGTCAAAGGTCAGGACTCTGGCTCTCGCTCTCCTGGAGACTGTGCAAACTCTGTGGGTTATTCAGCCTTCCAGCCTAACTGCGCCAGTGCCTGACAGACAACAATGCTCCATAAACGCTGTCAAATAAATGGCAGCTGAATCAAAAAACAGGAGATGTTGAACTAGAAGCTGTCAGGTTGCGACGTTAACATCATATGAACTACAGAGCCTCCATTCACTTGAAAGAAAGGTTGCCTCTCCTCAATCCTCCATGGACAGAAGACATTCCCACAACTATCTTCTGTAAATACCCTAAGAAGCCGAATTTTAAAGCTCAGTTGGGGGGAGTAGAGGGTAGAGAGGCAGGAGTAGCATTTTTGCCTGTTTCATTTTGGGTTTTGTCCTACATCATTACACTGAACTGTACTTGAACACTTGAAAACTACACTGGAGGCACCACAGAAACGCTCAGCAAGAGAGAAAGGGGAACTATAAATTGCATGCACATTTTATTCGTTCAATTGGTCAATCTGCTGGGGGAGGGGCATTTCCTTCTGATTTTGTAATAAAATTCATTTCCTGATTTAAGCCTTTTATGTCAGCTTTTCAACTCAAAGCAAATGTTTGTGACCATGTTCAAAGACAAAGAAGTAAGTTTAATGTGGAACAGTCCACAGGCCTTCAACCAGGGCGGCATCTAGTGGGCACAGTTACAAGCAAATGAAGACTGAAATGCCAACTTAATAAATTTGGTTATGAAATTCAGAATGAACCTCAACATGCAACGCCGAACTATAATGCATGTTGTCATCTGTCAGTCTAGTTTTTTTCAGTACTTCATGGTTTCCTGAGACTAAAAACATAAATTTTCAACATTTCTTTACCACAATTTGTAGAATCTCAAATAAGAAAGCTATTTTTTAAGAACCTGGAAAGTTTAACAACCCAGATTTCATAAATTCATAGCAGAAAATGACAGATTAAATCACTCAAAGATTCAAATAAACTATCAGCTGAGCAGAAAAAACAATGCAGGACATACCAGAGCAAAGGTAAGTGCTTCAGTGAAGCCAGCCGCTGCCAGGTCATGTCTTAGAAGTTCTGTGAGTTTATTAAGAGGAAACTGGCAAAAAAAAAAAATACACAAATTTACATTATTTTACTTCAATAACTACCCATGTCAAAGGAAAGAGATTTATACAGTATCTATTGTTAAAAGAAAACCAGTCTCCCATGCTCATTAATGTACTGCTTATACCAACCCCCTCCACTGTACCCCGCCTCTCTCTACCCCAGGACTCCCACACAAATAGAGAAACCTCCACATCCACCTCTCCCCCACAGTTTCTGCCTTCAGGCCCAGGTTGGGGAAATAAATTCCCAGTTAGATTCAACAGGGCTCCAAACGAGACCTGCCTTTCTTGAAAGAAGTCGTTGCCACAGGTTTTCCACTGACTGTAATCCATGGGGCATCTGTTTTATATCCTCTCCGTAGCAAGCGCTCCCTCATGGCAAAGCATGTCCAAATACTGGTTAATTCCTATGTTCTGTTTTTCTCGAAGCCTTCCTGGCATTCAATAATCAGTTTCTAACAATAAGGAGTGTTTATTTAAGGGTGCAATCTTACTTGATTAGCTATGGTGTATGTTTTTGGGAGAGTCATCTGAATGTTGTTATAGCCATAAGCAATAGCTGCATCTTCCACGATATCACAGGCATGGATGACGTCAGCTCTGGTTGGAGGGATTTCAACCTCAATCTGATTCCCATCACCTATCACTTCTGACTTTAAATACATCCTGGTCAGAAGCTTGGCAATATTTTCTGGAGTTTCTCTGAAACAGGAGTGTACAAATCATAAATGTCACTGAACAGTTAAAAGCAGGATTATATTTTGTTTTTAAATATGCTACTTCCTAAAATAATTCACCTTTCTTTGTGAATTTCATTAGATATCAGACATCATAGCTGATGTTCTATCATTACTTAATTTACTCTGAAGAGAGGAAGTCCCTCTCCTAGCAGTCCTTCAGGGAAAATTAAACAGTTTCACGTGCATTTCATTCTTGAATTCTCTCCAATGCAAATAAGTCAAGTTTTCAGAGCATACCTGAATCCAACTTTTTTGTTAATTAGATCAGCTCTCACCACCTCCTTTCGGTAAGTCAGTTCCTTTAAAGAGGAAGAGTTTGAAAGTTGAAACCATATTAAGATATAACATTAGATTCTTTTCAACTCTATGCTGCAGTTTCATTACCTTCCCAAGAAATACCATAGAACCTGGCTTTGAAAATAAACTTGGTATTTCTAAATACTGTGATGGAGGAGGATACTTGCTCTATTACAGTCATATATCAACATTCCACTTCTGGGCAACTGGAATTTCTCAGAAAAAGTATTCCAAGCATGTTTTTCTTTTAGATGGTCTAACAGTGGCCCATTGCTCCATTTCTCAATGCTTATAAATCCTGCAAAGGATTTCCACATCACTTCAGAGAAGCATTTATGAAAGTAACTCCAGTTCACAATGTTTCATCCATCAAACGAAATCTGAGAGTGCCACAACAACACTCCTTCCTCACTGTCCAGGTGGGGAAGCCACCAGGACCCCAGTCCTAAGAGTCCATCTGCCAGATGGCAGGCCCAGAAGCATCTCATGAATCAGCCCTCAGGCTCCACCAGGAGCTATCTGACTCTGCCATGTCAGGCAGGAACAAACATGCATAAAACCCAGACCTCAGCACCTCTGGACATATAGCTATGATTATTTCTTATCACTAAATTACTCTCAATTGTGTAAGTGCCAGTCACAAAAAAGGTCATTCATCTAAAAACCTATCTGTATTCAAGTAAGGACAGTGAGTACTGCTGTTCAAAGCGCAGGTCTCCACTGAGGCATCGTCCTAACATGAGAGGCAGTGAGAACTGTGCCATCAGGCCTTTACAGCTAGTGGCCGTTACGCCAGACTTGTGAGTCTGAATCTAATGTTATCCAGATTCCCTGGGACTGGGACTGTACCTGGGAATTCAAGAAGCACTGGACTGGGCTGATGAGTGCAATAGTAATAATTAACAGTAAATCTTTACTAAATAGTCTAAGAAACTCTTTCAAGATGATGTTACCATCACAACAGATACTATTTGGATTCTCATTTTACAGGCAAGGAACTTGTTTCAGACTAATAACCAGATCACAAATAGTAAGCTGTTGAGTCCTCTCACTTGTTGTAGATAGTAAGTTGGTGGGTAGTCAGCGGTGATAGGAATGACGTTGCCTAAATTGTTTGTTCATTCACTCATTGCTTAATGCATGCATGCAGTGCATTTCCTCATTAACTGACAAGCATTTTCTAAGTACAAGGAATATAACAGCAGATCCTATGTCTTGACAGTAATTGTGCTATCCTACATTAATTCTGTTAATATATTTGAAATTATTTATTAATTACAATGATGACCTTTAGCACTATTAATTCAGGTGTGAACAAACTAGGTTAGGAAGAATGATAAAATTTTAATCTTTCAAAAAGTAATGCTATAAATAACTCTGTTAACAAAGTTAACAGTTCTTAAGAGTAAGACACAGTCATCATGGCCAGATAATAACATAGTGTGATGAAGTGTGGTGGGCACTCAAGTGGGAGTATCCGGGTTTTGATCCTTGTTCCAACCCTTAAGAGTAATTGGTATCTAGATAAGGAAGACTTGTAGATACTGTAGTATTGTACCTGTAAGACTTGCAGGTACTATAGTTCAAGAAAAGGGTTGAATAGCAGCAACCACCGGGTTAATGTACAGATTAAATTCATGTAAGGCACAAAGCATAGTGCTTGGCATGAGGGCAGATAAGTAGCAAGATCAACCATAAGCACCCTACAAACATTATGGTCATCATCATCACCAAATCACTTCTCAAATACTTACTGGGAAGGTATGTGATTTTCCATTAGGAAAAACTACTTCAGCTGCTTCGATCCTGAAAAAAGTCAGAAAATAAAATACTAAAACAAAAACAAACAAACAAAAACACGCCAGAAAGTCTAGAAATATATATTAGATTAGCAAATCTTCCACTTGATCTACAACGGTAGCCTCAACACATTCAATATAGTCACACTCCAATATTGCCGCCTGAATTAATCCTCTTATATACAAAGTACTATTTCATCTCTACAAGACTATAGACCCACCTCTCCTCAGATATCCATTTATTTCCCAAAAATACCAGCATGCATCCTTATTGACTCCATGCCAATAGTGATATACACATTCCAAGTTTTACCAGGGTGGTGCGTTACACCAAAGCTAATTAACTGTGTTAACTGATTAACAAATCACTAACATGCAAATCAACTTTTTAAAAATGGGCATTATCTATACAATGTGATGCTTTCTACAGTTATGTATTTATTTTTCAATTATTATCACTCTAGAATAAACTATGAGATGATGCATAGTAATTTTACATTAATTTTTAATTTAACGAATTTTAATTCATGTTATGAAAATAATACAATAATCTTATATATATGCCATAAATGTCTTGCTCTTATATACACTTCTCTACCTTTGTTGAGCTGTTCCTTTGGTTTTCCTCCATGTTTACATTCTTAAATTCAATAATCCTAAAACAGCTTAAATTTCACTGCCTCCATGAGGTCTAAACAGATGCCTCTGCTAGCAGGAACTTGTCCTTACAAAAGCCAGAACACTTTTTAATGTACTTATCATTTTTTATTTTACATATTATTTATGCATATCTCTTAGTTCCTTGAAGAGATTATATGTTCTAATTACACAAACCACATTTCCACTCTTTATATTTAGCACAAGGCCTTAGAATGCTTTGCCTTCAAAACAACAGGCCATCAATAATGATGCCAAATGAACTTACGTAAATGGATTCTCACAATATTCACTGAACATGGTGACAATGATATCAAGAACTATTTTTGCCTGAAAAGGAAAAAAAAATACAGGAATCTATAAATATACTCTCTTCACTCAGATGAAAATGAATTAATATTTAATATAATACAGTCCCCAAACATCTAAAAATGGAGCTTTATATTACATTCTAAAAAAAGAAGTGGAATAAAAACTTATGTTAGAGTAGGCCTGCTCTTATCTTCAGATGTTCTGCATTTATACGGTTCTCTGAGAGTTACAATCCATGACTGAGACAAATCATTTACTTCCCTCACTCTCTCCTGTGCGTTCACCAGGTTTCGAGAGACACAAATGGCACTGTGGGGGAAAGCCTTATCAATCTCGTAAGTCTAGAATGCCAGATGCCTGACTCCTGTCTCAACTACTTATTAGCAGTCTGATTTGAGGCCAGTTACTTATTATCTTGATACCTTAGTATCTTCATATGTTAAACAGAGATAATAAAAGTTCCTACCACATTTGATTATTCTGAGGGCTAAATGTATTGTGTGGTATACATACATATATCATAACTGACATATATGAAAGTAATACAAATTTATTCAATCTTTTTTTATAATTAAAATATATTAGGCAAAAATACAGTAATACCAAAAATACTTTTTGGTATTTTTTTTTCATATACGCAAATATATAAGCTTAATGAAAGAACTCAAGATCTATTAATGTACACATTCAAAAAATCATTTTCAATAGTAAAAGTTATACTAGCCTAACAATATTTCTGAAGGTAAATATGGTACATAAAAGTTACGCACAAAAAAGATGCTACAATGAAGTAGCTCACAGTGGTCTCCAATCCTGTCAGATGTGAATACGATTTAGCTGTCCTACGTCAGTATCCAGCCTTCCTGTTTCCACGCTTAGCTTTCTGAATCTGCTTAGCTGCCTCCTCATTCTTATTTATTTCACGTATGAAAAGAAATCAATCACATACTACAGAAAAAGCGCTTTCACAGTAATTCAACCGAACATACGTATTAACTAAACAAGAGTGAACAACTAATACTCCACATATTCCAGTTATCTTTGCTTGCTTAAGGCCTTTACAGATTTGCTAAAACTTCTTTATAGCAAGTTAAAAAAATTTTTTTATGAAGTACACAAAAGTACTAAATTATCCAGCATTTATATAAACTAAGATAAAAAATTTACATGGTTCACAATCCAATTCTTATCCCATTCTGTTTTATAGCTATGTACATAGTTAAGGCACACGTAGTAATAGCTATGAACTTAATAAGTCACACGTCTATGAACTTAATAAAGTCACACGTAGTTTCTTGACTTCAAGGAACTCACAGTCAGTCCCCCGATGAGTTCCTTGAGGTCAAGAAACTACGTGTGACTTATTAAGTTCATGGCACTGGAGAGACAGTAGATGCTCATTAGTCATTTGCTTACTAAAAGCACCATGATCAAAATATGAAATACCTAGTTTTCTAAAATATACCTGCAAATTAAGCATATGTTAGCCATACAGTCTTAACCCAGAAGTAAATCTATCTTCTCTGAGAAAACAAAAACAAAAATTTTATTTACCTTGTTAAAGTCAGTTCCTGTGCATTCAATAAACACATTTTTAGTGTTTACTGTTATTTTAGAGTGATTTCCTGTCATGAAAACAAAACAAAGACAATTAGTTTCAAAAAGAGGTCCACTAAAAAGGCTCTACAAAAAGAAGCTACATTTTAATTAGAACCCAACTGACACCTCAGAGGTTGAGGGATATATTTTCAGTCAGGTCTTCAAGCTGCAGAAGAAAGCAAAGGCAAGCCAATGCTTCCTGAATGCATTCAATGTGTCAGTGCCAAGGACACAGCATGGGCTGTCTGATTTCACCTCACTACCCAGGCTGGAGCCGCAGGTGGGACCAAGACTCAGAGGTGAAGCTGTCTGAGCTACCAAGGCTATCTGGGCCAGGTCTTGCTAACTCTGACCACTTAAACTGCAGCCTAAGATCTCCAGGAGGAAAAGATTCTCCTTCCATCAGCTACATTCTTTTCACCTTCAGAAAGGCAAACATTTATGGAATTTTTTTGTAAATACACTCAAGTTGCCTCTTCAAAAGAGCCTCCAGAAGTGAGTTAAAATAAGGGTAAAATTCAATTTAAAAGTTAGTTTAACCATAAAACAGCAGGCAAGGCAGAACTTAACTAAGTTTAAACAAGTGAATTACCTGCTAAAATCAAAACCCTTGATGCCCTTGGGAGGAATATAACAGAATCTGGAGGTTAGCATCAGAAAATATTATATATGTAAAAATTATATAAAAATCATCAGCAAAATGTTGAATGAATAGATGAGAACCGTTTCAATAAAATTGTCAAGTCCTAAGAAGCTCCAATGATAGGTTACTCGATCTGATTCAGTTAAGTATATTGTGAATTCCACAGGAATTATAAAAATAATAAGAAATGGCAAAAAAAAAATCTATGATGCTTAAGAAATAACTCACCGTTGATAATAGGGGGCATTGAAAGGACGACACCATTGCTATCATAGATTACTGGATACAGAGGTTTATTTTCAATGATATGTAAATAATGTTTAAGGTGGTTGTCAGTCTGAAAAAAATAAAGTCAAACCAAAAATGTTTTATTTCTATTACTATAATTGTTACATACCTATTAATGTAAAAAGAGGGGGAAAAATCAGAAAAACAATAAAACAGCCACAAATTACAGAACATTTCATATTTGTAAGATTTTCTAATATAAATCACTACCTAAATATCCTTATATAGCCTCATCTCTTATTAGGGAGAGACAAGAATACAACTTTTCCAGAGTGAAAAGAGATTTGCAATGATAAACCCAAATCACCTCAAACAAAAGATAAATCATGACAAAACTGTTTACATAAATAGGTAGAAATCACTGATAAATCAGGCCATGGACAACACCTGCTTTTTCTGGATGATATCCACTACTCCTAACATTTGTTATAGTTTAAGGTGACTACTGTTTATAGTAGTTAAACTATAGTAGTTAAACTATAGTAAACCTTATAGTAGTTAAACTATAGTTTAAGGTGATTCATTTCCATTGCCAGAACCTAAAAAGTTAATACTGAAAGGTAGACTTACCTTCTTTGTGCTTCCCACAAAGAGAAAAATAGCTAAATTTTATCCCATACTTGCACGAGTTTTAATTACATAGACATATAATTATATTCAAATATGTGTGTTTTACAGTATGCGCTCAGTCAATGAGTCTCAATCTGAGCTGTCCATTTAAATTGTTAACAAGCTTACAGTGATTACCACTCCCAGGAATCTACCCAAAGCACACAAAAACACTGATTGAAAAAAAACCCTGCACTCGTATGTTCACTGCAGCACTATTTACAACAGCCAAGCTATGGAAACAACCTAATACCCAAACCCGGATGAAGAGACCAAGAAGATGAAGCATCTCTACGTGGTAGAATACCACTTGGCAATCAAAAAGATAAACTCATGTCATCTGTGGCAACATGGCTGGCTGGAAGAGATTATGCTAAGTGCAATACGACAGATGGAAAAAGACGAAACTTGAAACTGACCACAGATGTGAGCATGCATACGGGGGAAGTGGAAGGATACAGACCCGGGAGGATCTGCACAAGGCACTGTGATGACGGATCACGGTGCCTATGGTGGCAGAAGTAGGAGCCTACAACAAAGGGGAGAAATCACACACGCTCTAAAAATTACCAATGATGTAAGGGGGGAATATATATATATATATATATTTTAAATTATCAAAGAGGTTAAAAAGGTAAAAAAAAATATGCCCAGGGGAACTTCCAGGTTTGACCAGCGCCCGTGCCTTCCGCGGCCACGCCACAGATGGCGTGGTTGCCGCGTCCTGCTGCACGCACCGGCTCCACTCGCCTTTCGAGGTCGGGTGGGGTGGAGCTGGTGTCAGCCCGGGGAGAGGCCGGGCCTGGCCGGCGCGCGGGCCCCACCGCACATCTGAGACCTGTGAAGAAGCAGAGCGCGTTATGCCTGGGGGGAGGGGGGTTTCCGCCACAGTCCCGTCTGGGTCTGCCTCCAACATGAGAGCCCCAACCAGGAATAATACCTTAAGACAATTATTCATCCACAGAAACCAAACGAGTGAGGTACTGGAGGAAAGTCCCTTAAAATGTGCCACCCGGGCAGGACTGAAGGGGAACAGGGCGAGCACCACACAGCACTGAACTGGGAGAACAAACAAAATACGACACCTACAATGCCACATAGGTGCTGTGAACAGAAACCTGGCACAGAGAAGCTGTCAATAAGGGCACTGCACACCCTCTTTACTTAGAGGGAAGATACCACCGAAAGCCGGGCATGGTGGCTCGTGCCTGTAAGCTTCAGCCTATGAAGCCGCTCGGGCTAGGGATCACGGTCTGAGTCCTGCTCGGGACAACACAGCGAGACCCAGTCCCAAATAGCTGGGTGTGGTGGCGCATTATGCCTTGTAATCCCAGCTACCTGGGAAGCTGAGGCAGGGGACTGCTTGAGTCTGTGGTACCACAGGCAACGGTAGCCTGCGGTTCCACAGGCAAAAACAGCGAGACCTAGTCTCAAAAAAAAAAAAAAAGAGGCTTGTCTAATGGCAGTGGCCCCACAGCAGAGCCCCAAGGGAGAAGACCTACCATCAGCTAGCTGATGGCTGTCCCTTCGAGGATCTGCTCTTCCAAAACTTAAGGCTGGAGTCATGCCCCCAAAGCCAAAGACCCAAAGCATGACTTAAGAAGCAACAAAATGTGGCACAAACTATGGAGATGAGACCCACCACGAAACAAAAAACAATCACAAGCCAAAGGTGCTCCAAAAGCAGTAGAGGAATGATAAACAGCAGCTCTACCAAGTCCCAGGAAATCACACCCTCACCAAGGATGAGGAAATGGATTCAGAAAAAAAAAGAAAGACTAAAGCGCTAAACATGGACAAACGACAAAAAGAAAGGAGGCAAAGTGGGGGGTATTCCCATGGGGATCAGCAATTATACAATCATATATTGTAAAATATCCTAAAATAAAATTTTTAAAAAAGAAAAAAAAAAAAAAAAAAAAAAAAAAAAAAAAAAAAAAAAAAAAAAAAAAAAAAAAAAAAAAAAAAAAAAAAAAAAAAAAAAAAAAAAAAAAAAAAAAAAAAAAAAAAAAAAAAAAAAAAAGCCCAAACCCCACACTAGATCAAATCAGCTTTTCTAGATTGGAACCAGACTCTGCTAGTTTTATAAAATGTACTCATTTATATTTCTGTAATTCCAAGACTTGATTCTGAAGGAATTTCATGGTTTATGCAGCACTATCACATAATATAAAGGGATAGTTTACCTTGTATATGTTCATCAGTTCACAGGCGGTATACTCCTTGGTCTTATTTAGAGGTTTAAATTTGATGTCTGAAGGTCGCTTTGCAGTAAAAGTAAATGGGCCTGATAAAGAGTCCAAATCATGGGTACCAATAGCAACCAGTGCTCTTTTCCTAAATGTTGAGACAGAAAAGGAGATTTGAGTATTCTAAAGTATAAATTGTGAAGATAACAGATACATGTTTTTTAAACTTATTTTAGATACTTCCCTAAAATAACCTATTGTCATAGGCCAACTTTACCAAATCTAATGAATTCTCACAATCATTAAAAGTCAAAAAAAGTATAAAGCTTAAATTCCTTGTACTATACTTTCTCCTGTACTCTTTACTGGAACATTTCCACAGTCAACATTCACCTTCTTTTATTTTCTCCAAATGCGCTCAAGCAAATACTTCATTACATCAGAATAGGCTACTCAAATTGCTGTATTTTTGATATTTTTATATTTTCCTAAATTTTCTCTCACATTGCTGAACTTTAATGGAGAAATCTTTAAGAAACATGGATTATCTTTAAAACTTAATGTGTAACCTCAAAAGTTATTAACCTCTCATTCTAGCATTTATCTGCAAAAAATTAAGTTAATTTTAACAACAGAATATAGCAATTTATGTATTAGGAGAGAAAGAAATAGATGGAGGGCTATAAAACAGTCAGATATGTTAACAATACATTAGAATCTCAAGGCACGCAGTCTTATCACAGAGGGCCACAAATTTGACTCCCACCTTTCCAACAGGCAATTCAAAATGAGAAAATTGGTCAGAAAAAACTGAAGTAAAAATTTCACTGGCTCCTTCCAGCCAAAGTGAAATAACAAAAAGACAGGATCACTTCTTGCCTGAAACCACCACAAAAATGGACAAAATATGCCAAAAACGGTAGTTTTCATAGCTGGCAAAGTTTGGAGAGGTTGGACTGTGATGGATAATAGGTGCTTTGTTGGTGGGAGAGATTTATTAATGTGCCTGTGAATGAATGACCCTGTGCTCTCAAAATATGCAGTGTTTAAAACCAACATTACCTCAAATTTAAGAAGTCTCTTATTCTCCATGCACACACTATTTATAAGCAGTAACACACAGTGGCCAAATAAATTTAAACTCTTGTTATTTATATATTATTAATTTAGAAATGCTTTGGAAAAATCTATAGAGGAGGAAGGAAAAGGGGAGGGAAAATAGGAAGAGAAATGGAAAAAGGAGAGAAAGGGATGGGATGGAGAAAAGCAAAGAAAAAAAGCCACAAACCTGCAAATGTTCTGATGTAATTTCTCTTGCAATTCAATGAAGCTGTCATATCTATCTTTAGTAAATTTTATATTTCGAAGAACGGCTGCTACAGCATAAGGGCGTATTTTAGCTGTCTGAAATTAATTATATCATTAGATAATAAGGCATTGTTTGGTAATAACCGCAATAGAAAACTGTACTCTTGATGATGTCATAAATTTTCATTCAAACTAGTTTATATTCTTTCAATTAACATGCAATAAAATATAGTGGTGATAATAGACAAAGTCACTGTCCTTAGGAAATTCAAATTTGGTAAGTTTTCCAAAAGCTTAAGAAACTGAGAAACTAGCCATTTTGCTTAAAGTTGATGTTTCTACCAAAAAATACTATTCCACAATTTAGACAATTATATCTCAAATGTATTTTGAATAGGCATTTGGATATTTTCCACAATTATTCATGGAAAGAGATGTGTTATTCTCTTTCTTTTTTTGGAGAGTAGGTCTCGCTATGTTGCCTGAAATTGTCTTGAACCCACAAACTCAATGATCCCTAGCCTCAGCCTCTCAGGTAGCTGATATTACAGGCGCGCCCACCAGCCCAGCTTCTCTTTCATTTCTTTGTAAAAACCAATGGACACTTATTGGAAGAGCTACAGGCTACATGTACTGCACCCACGTGAGCAAATGATCAAAGAACATTACATTTAGCAGAAGCAGCAGTTTTGCTTCCTTTCTCCTCCCCACCAGATGGATTCATACACCAGAGACTTTTAAAAAAAAGAAAGTAAGCACTTATCCTTATTACCTCTTCTGCCACGATCAATTTCTGGATTTCTCCATCAGGCATTACTCGTTTGTACACTGGAGCCTTTATCCTAAAATAGTGTTAAGACAAACTTGCTCATTATTAACCAAAATCATCTGATAAGCTAATATATCCTACTTTTTCAGAAAAGGTACAGAATGAAGAGTCCTAATTCTCAAGGCCAATGGGTTGAAGCTATAGCAAATCAAATTTTGGCTTAGCAGTAAAAGACAAACTTACTTTCCAACATTTTCAGTTGTCCAAAAACAGTACAGGAAGCCTCATGGGAATGAGTATCTTGCCACTGGGGTATCAGTAGAGACTAGAAACCCATTAATCAAGCAACTATGTAGGGACATTTTCACACTAGCTGAGGAACAGGATTAAGTAATCTTTCAGCTTTATTCCAATTATGACATTATGAGCTTTTAAGAAAACTAGGGTTTATTTAAAATGCAGATTACCAGGCCCCATCTGAACCTACTGAATACATAAGGAAAAGACCTGGTAAGTGGTCCATCCCGCAGACCAGCCCAAGGATTCTTTATCACCAGCGGAGGCTGGGAACTGCTGTCTTCAGTGAATGTTTCTCCAACCTCAATGTGCTGCCAACAACTGGGCAAATCTGCTAGCCATGGAATCTGATGCAGCAGCAGGTCCTGAGTGGAATCCAAGAGTCTACGTTCCTAACAAGTTCCCAGTGGTGCAGATGCTACTGCTCGTGGGAGTAGCAGAGGCTGCAAGTTCTTCCCCTAATCCTGTCTGATCATAAAAATCATATAAGCTACATGTTAAAAAGGAAGATTCTGATCAGACAGTTTTGGGAAACATTCTGTAAGGATCATCCCTAACTCTAAAACATAAGCATCTGGTTGTCATGCAGGGACTAAAGGAGGTCAGTCCTCAAATCTTAACCACCTTCACTTCATGTCTGATTGCCGCATTTTAACCACCACCACCCTCAGCCAGAGGTTCCCATTCTTCTGCAACTGATCAGATCAGATATTCTTTTGATTGCTGTTATTGTACCTGCTCTTTTTCACTTTATATATTCCTTATTTTCTATAGTTATGAAGAGTTAGAAAAGGAGAGTGAAACTAAGATCAGTTAACTTGCCTAAGATCAGACAGCCAGCAAAAGAGCTTCAGGTTTTCAGGTTGGAAGCTCCCCTCCTGGGATTCCATAGAACTCTTATGGAGGAGGCATACAAAATATTGCTACTTCTATTTTTCCACCCAACTTTAGCAAATCCAATGAAGTATCTCTTCCAACTGGATGATTAAAGCAGCTCATCTGAACCCGCTAAAGAATTTAAGAAGCCAGAAATTCATTCCCAATCCAGTTTTAAAATATGCTCCCCAAATGATAGGCTCAACCTCAACACTCCAGCAAATTTTCAAATGATGAAAATCTACACAAATTTCACCTTCTGATAGATAATCTTTCTATGCAGACCTAAACCTGCGCACCTGACCAACAAGCTTTTTCTAGAAATGTAAATAGGATTGCTGATAGTGACAAAGAAGAGAACTCCAACTTAGCACAGTAGTGAACACATTATCTTACCTTTCTTTGAAGACTTGAAGTCCTCGAACCAATCCTTCCAGACACAGGAGATCATATCTATTGGCAGGGACGTCAATTTTGTAAAGAACAACATCAGAGGCCCCCTTTGCCTTTTCATTCCCTTGCTCCTTACTTATAATTTCCTTCTCAGAAGTCTAAAAGAAACCCAAGAAAATCAAAGCGGTAACTACACGTTCTTTTCTGTTATACAGCATGGGTTTATTATATCTGCAGTAAGATGACATGAACATATTGAGTATCGTAATCACATCTTACAGAAAATGCTCCAACTTTTACTAAGTTCAGACTTTTAGCATTCTGAGTTATTCCAGAACAGCACAAGCTACAGCCCACTAGGCAGCCCAGGCCTGCTACATGTCTGTGTGAAGCCAGAGGCCCACAGCCACGCCCACCTGCCTGTTCTCCCCACTACAGCTGTATCAGCTGAGCTGTTAACCCAGACACACAGCCTCCAGAGGTATTTACTATCTGGTCCTTTAAAGAAAAAGCTTGCCCATGCCTGAGCTAAAAGAAAATGAAGATTTCTAGTGGTGAACAGACCGTAACACACACGGGTGTTGCTAAAATTAAATGTTACTTCAATAAAAATGTTAAACTTTGGTCTGAAATGCTATAAAGACTACAAGGCATCAGAACCCCTTACAAAAATAGCTGGAAGCCTGTTAGATTGTCCTTTGAAGCAACAAAGATAAATTACTCACAATATAATCTTGTACTTCAATAAAAATGCTTACAGGCTCTAAAATGACCACCTCAGCATTTTAACTAATTTTTGATCTTTTGCATGTACTGTTATCAGGAAAAAATGGTCTTAGATAATTTAAGATACATTCTGATTCTTTCTATAGTTTGTTTTCATAGATTTAAAAAGCACACCGTTTTCAAACTAAAGAAAAGGTAAAGACCAATGTTGGGGGGCCGTGGAGAGAGAGCAATCTTGACCTCAGTGGAGGACTAGGAGTACTCCGGTGGTGGGAGAGCTATGGTGACCACCCCTGAGAGGGGCAATCCTATACTGTCAAAATATTAACAAGGATGTGAAACAATGGTACTTCATTAAAAAAATTAATAAAAAAAGGGGGAAGACCTATGTTAGTACAATCAGCAAGATTTAGAAAAGTTTTCTGGAGAAACTGGTTCTATAAACAAAAGTTAGCCTGACCATAAAAAAAAAAAAAAGAAAGAGAGAAATAAAGAAAATACCAAGAACATAAAGAAAAAACAACAACAAAGTGCCAACAAGGAAAGACAATCCGCCAAATAAAAGAAACAACTTCTTTCTGAGAACTACAGCCTGAGGGCAGTCAATCCTAGAAGTCACAGGAGAGTAAGAGCGATCATATAAAACAACACACAATATGTGGAGGGATGCTCGGGGCGGTGGGTCCCTCAGGAGAGGATAGACATGGGGGGGAGCAAGAGGAGACAGGGAAGATACAGACCAGCCAGAATGACAGCAATGGAGAGGAAGAACCGCCAGTGGACTTTTGGCAAAAGGCTAGAGAATCTCAATCATAGCAAAGAATACCAAGAGATTTTCTGAAAGACTGCTATTCTCAATAGTCCTATTAAATTCTATTCCCCATGTTCACCACAGCAGGGAACTCTTAAGTATTTTTTAAAATATTAAATCAAAATGCTTAGATGCTATATTCCAATGAGTTGTAATTCATTGGGATAAATTACACACACCATCAGAACTCCCACTCTTTCAACCACAATAACCTACTAAGATAATTAATTCCTATTGAAATTTATAATGATTTTTGTTCTACTTGATTCCCTACCACTGCCAAAATATGGCAGTTCAAATTATTGCCCAAAAGGAGAATTAGAGCCCACCCGTGGGAAGCATATAAGGGCATCAGTTTGGGGCAGAAAGCACCATGTTTCTGGTCACACTTGGAGATCCTCAGAGGTCTTTGCAAAACGGGGAGTAGGGAAGGCTGTGCACTCAGGGCTCCAAGAAACACCTAGTCCTAGCCGTTTAAGCTTAGGAGCTATATTTTTTTTAATTAGGGGAAATTAAATAATAAAAAGTGGAAGATGAGGAGGGTAAGGAGACAGAAAAGAGAGAGGAAGGGGCTAAAAAGGTGGGGAAAGAGAATTTGAAGAGGAAGAGAGGACCATGATGAGAGGAAGATAAAGAATTAGAATTTAAATAGTGCTCAATCAAAGCAGTGGATAAAAATGCTGTTTCTCAGTGAAGAAAGTTGAGTCACCTTAGGGGATGCTGAATTCCAAAGAGTATGTATATCAAGAAAGGAAGACAATGTAACCAGAGAAATGGAGGCATCTAAAAAAATTGGCCTGATTCTTTTCCAAAAAAGACATGGCAACTTAAATCTTCTCAATACATGCAAGGATCATAGGTGAAGATTGGGTTTCTAGGTCGGTGACGGTGGCTCGTGCATGTAAGCTTCAGTCTATGAAGCGGCTGGGGCTAGGGATCGCGTTTCGAGTCCCACTTGGGGCTGTAGCAGAGACCTAGTTCCAAAAAAATAGCTGGGCGTGGTGGCCCACCGTTGGCCGCCAGAGGCAAGTTCAAGAAATGAGAGATGGTCTGGTGGGGGGGAGGGGGTTAAATGGAGGTATTGGAGGTATTGGCCATAAGACAACTTTATTAAAAAAAGGGGTATTTATAGGGACACAGGGTGGGGGCCTGGTGAATTCCTAAGAAGAGAAACAAACCTGAGAGATAATTAACATTTTAAAGCAAAAAGAGTAACAGAGGAAGGGTTAGAGTAGGTGGGTGGTCCCTAACTTAGTTAAGGAAAGTTAATGGGTGCCAGTGAGTTTTAGGAGGTTATTTTTGTAATTTAGTCCCTAAGTTTTTTTAGGGATGGTTGACGAGAGAGGTTTTTTTTATCTCATTTGGAATGACTATTCTGGTCTGCAAATGGCGCACAGCAGTGTGCACCTGTAATCCCAGCTACCTGGGAAGCTGAGGCTGGGGATTGCCTGAGTTTGTGGCCCCCTGGGCAATGAGAGCCTACGGTTCCAAGGGCAAAAATAGTGAGACCTTCAAAAAAAAAAAAAAAAAAAACTGGGTTTCAGAGCTAACAAATATCCTATGGAAATACACAGAAATTTCAGCACCAAAAGGGATTTATAAGGCTTATAAAATCCAAACCCCTTAATTCACAGATTAAAAGGAGACCCAGAAAAACTAATAAGAGAGGCGAGAGATGCAAAGTAATTGTCTGTGGTTACAGAGCTAATAAATGTAGCTCAAATAAACTCCTATGTTTTGATAAGCAGTTCAACTGCTCTTAAATATCACACAGTCGTAAACATGATCTTGATGGCCAATAAAGTTATTAACAGCAAACTTAACATAAATTACTGGAATCTTAAGGAACTTCTCATGCATATAGATGCTCACTAATATAAAAAGGTCTTCCTGTAACATTAGTAAAGCCAAAAAGGAAAATAAGCAGCAGCAGGAAAAAACATGGCAAAGTGGTTGACACTTCTGTCGGTTCCAAGTTTTTTATCACCTTATGATAGCATTAAAAAAAAAAAAAAAGACTAGATCAAGAGAATGAAAGGTTTAAGGAAAAAAATAACACTAATTACCAGAGAAACATTGTCATTTTAGCTATAAGTATTAATGTTAGCAAAACATAATCACTAGTGAGATATTTTCACAAAACTATTTCTTAAAGTATTTTAATGGTTTTACAACTCAAACAAGCAGAGAAATGCTTCATAATCATTTTTATAAGCAATTCCTTAAAAAAATACTCATTTTATATATACACTTAATAACTTAGACAGTAATGAATGAAGAATGAATTAATGCTGGCTACGTAGGCTGGGAGGCAGGTGAGGGTGGGGCACAGAGAACCTGTAGGAGGCCAAGGAGACCTGACACCTCTGTCTTAAGCAATCTTTCTCCCACTCCCCATATACCCTTTTCCATATGGTTAATAGCAAAAAAGGCACCTCACTGTCAGGAAACACCTCTGAGGTTATCCATTTCCACAGCGCTAGCCTGATAACTTGAGGTGACTACATTCAGGATAAGACAAGAACCCTTTTGAGATTCTTTTTTTTTTTTTTAACTAGGTCTCGCTATTTTGCCCAGAGAACCACAGGCTCACGTTGCCCGGGGTACCACGGATTCAAGCAATCCCTAGCCTCAGCTTCCCAGGTAGCAGGGATTACAGGTGCACACCACCACACCCAGCTATTTTTTGAGACAAGGTCTGCTATGTTTCCTGGGGCAGGTCCTAGTCTTGGCCTGGCTCCATAGGCTGTGATTAAAGGTACACACCACCGTGTCCGGCCTTCTTTTGAGATTCTAAGCAAAGCACCAGAATCTCTTTTAACAAAGAGTACACAGAAATCACCATGGTACTCAAAAGTCCCACAGTGAACCTCTGAAAAATGAGTTTATACAGAGAAATGTGAAAAATAAATATCCAATACATACAATTTCATCAAGTTCCAGACCAAATTCAAAACATAGCTCATCAAATTCTTCGTCAGCTAGAAAAAAGAGAGGAGATTGTTCATTTTTATCTGTTCAGTAGTAATGAAAATAGCATACAAATTTCATTTTCTCGTTAACTGCCTTATACCAAGCATACTAAACATCAGGCATCAGACAGAATCTTTCTATTACAAACCAAAAACACCTTGACCAAAAATGTTTTTCAGGAGAAAAATAAAACTATTGAAAGGGTGATTCATTTACATTGATATCAACTACAGAGTCAGGTTACCTGCACTGGGAAGTTTGCATTTATTCAGAAGAAAAACCACCCATTACATAGGGATCGAATGTAAAGTAGGCTCCAAATCCCAGATCCAACACAATGGAATGTTATGTAAGTTCTTTCCTTTAAAATTCTCTGAGGTGGCCTAACAGTTAGCCTTGGAGTCAGGCCAATCAGTTTGAATACTGGCCACCCTACTTAAGTAGTTCTGAGAACTTGAACCCAACAGAAACTTTCTGATCCACAAGCCCCATTCACAAAGTGCATTTAACAGACATTTCTGTACAGCATGGAAGTGTTGGACAGATCAAATTGCGCTCCTACAGATAATGGGCCTGGCACAGTGCTCCAAACTACAACAGGTCAGCCAGCAATAATTAACAGTTCCAGTCCTTATTTTCAAATTATATTCTACTTTGCTTTGCAATCTGGGACAATGTCCTCAGGTTTTCTCGTTACCAAAGAAGGAAAACAAACCATCATCACCTGTATATTCTGCCTAAAAGCTGGTCCAGACACTTGGGGAAACGAAAAAGAGGGGGCCTAACAGATCATGGTGGAGAATTATGGGTACCTAGATGCTAGGTATAGCGTGGTAATATGCATCTGAAGAGGTATGAACCTATTCCCCTACATTCATATACAGCATTGTAAACCAACATTACCTCATTAAAAATAAAATTGATAGATGTTGAATTTTAATATTTATTGAGCACTTAGTATATGCCAGACACTGTACGAGGTGTCACAGCTACCTAGATTATTAGGTAATATAAAACATTACATCCTCCTCTAGTATGGTACCAGACGTATAAACAGTCATGCTAATTGCAAGTACAGGAGCAGCACAAAGGAAGTAATCACTTCCACTAAGGGTCAGTTAAGATTTCACAGAAATGATGAGATCATATGGCAGAGAATGTGCACAGAGGGCCAACACAAAATTTGGCAAGTTTGAAATGGAAAGAGCATAAGATACGTATCAGGAAGATATAATGAGACAAGCAGAAAGCAGTGAACCCAAGATATGCCAAGGGATTTGCTCTCTTGCCTGATCTGCCAGCAACAAGGAGTTACAGTGAAGGACTTGAGGGCCAGGTGAAAGCATGACACGATCTATATTTTAAAGATGGCAGAGTGAAGGCGCAGGGAGGACATAGCCACAGTACAGATGAGACACAGTGAGGAAAGGGTCAAAGCAGCCATAGTAGGAGGAGGAAGCAGAATGTTAGCAAGCACCAGCAGCAGAATTTATGAGGTTCCCTGGCTGGGGGGGAAGCAGGGATAGCGGGTGGGCAGGGAGTCTGGATACTGGGAGGGAGCAGTTAATCAGGCTGGGTGTCACATGCAGTGAGTCCCGACAGTCACAGTCTTGTGTGAACTGAGGTCTGAAGCAAGCACATGAGTGAGCTTGGGTGCACGTTCTCTGTGCTCTCAGGGGGACCTTGAGAAGCCTGCCGGCCCAACTGATGATTGGAGGGCAACCTTGTGAGAGACCGAGAGCCAGGACCATGTTGCTAAGCCACCCCTGATTCCTCTCTCTCAAAAACTGTGAAGTTACGAAGATTTCTTGTTTTATACACCCAAGGACTGGGGTCGCCTGCTGCATATCAGGGATGAATGGCACAGACTTCAATCCCTAACATGAAACGCTGCTTGAACAAAAGCCTCACCTGGAAGTGGTTTTGGACTCAGAAGGTGGACTTTAAGGACAGGGCAAAAGATAACCTAAAGTGCTCTGAAAAAGCCGTTAGGAGAAGGCTCAGTTTAAAGGACGCAGGATGTGAGGGAAATGAGGTGCAACTGGACGGAGGCAGGGATGAGACAGTAAGTCTAGCACCGCTGGTGTCGCCACTTAAGGTGAACCCGAGCAGATGTAGCTACTCTATTAAAACTTCTAACCAGCGCCTGAAGTATTCCTGGCTTCTTCTCTTGATGCTTCTACCGTGAGAGAAGATACTAAAGGAAAAGATGATTATACAAAATAGGGGCAGGACCAGGAGGTTTTAAAAACCCTCAGCCATATATAAATAAATTAAAAATTTTAAATAAATAAAAATTAAAAAAATTAAAAAAATTAAAATCCTCAGCCTCTCCAGAGACAAAAGAATCGCTATCAAAGAAATGATGCCTGAGTAAAGAGCAGACCCTGAGCACTGCCAGGAAAACACCGCACAGAGGTGAAATCAGGGGCAAAAAGACTCAGAGACCAGAGAGGCACGACTCATTCGGACAAAAAGCTCCATAAAGACACGAAGGGTGTACCACCCAAGTTCATTTCATCACGCGCTGCACTTAAGTACAGCAAAGCATCAGTTGGAACCCAAGGTACAAAATAGCTTATTTCCAAGGTTTCTGAGTAATGCGAGTTTTGCCTAATGAAAGGGGAACCAGTAAAATTCACCAAAGAACCACAAAGTTTTTAACAAAATACATATGCAGTGATTGCGAATTTGAGTCGAAAGGACAGGATAAAATGAAGTCTTTGAACACCCTGAAATTCTATTAGTAGAAAGTAATCTGTGAAAATAACTCAGCTATAAAAGCACCTACTTTCTTTCACCCGCCTGCCAAAAAAACAACAACAATCACTCAGTTTAGAACCAAGACAGGACCGTGGAGAATGACCAAGGCCTTGTGATCACCCAAAATGCAGCCCAATATCAGAAATGGTATCCACCAAAAGTTCTTGGCGTGACCCATTTATTTCCCCCTTTCAAAGAGCAATGCCTCGTTGTTGTCTTGTGCCCGCCCCACCTGTGTATGTTAGCATCTGTGCCCTGTCTCTCAGACCAAGGCTAAGCGTAGCTGTTCTCTGGCAGCTAGACTTATGGAACTACAACCTGGGGATTCTTCCTGACTTAGGAGATTCAGGACCTGAGCTGCTGCTGTAACAGGATGACACTGCTGGGGGCTCTGAAAAGGAGTACATTTTGCAGGCGGGTGGTACATGGATCTCTCCCGCAGCAGGCTTCAGTGCTGGGTCTGCCAACACCAGCGCCTGAAACTCAAAGCCTGTGTAGTCCCCTCGCCCGCTGTACCAGAACTGGTCTGTGACCAAGAGAATACAGCAGGGGAGGGTATACTGCTTCTGAGGAGCTAGTGAAAACTGTGGCTCCACCTTGGACACTTCCTGTTCTCATGGACTCCTCAATTTGAGATAAACAGGCCACCCTGTTTATTGCAAGCAATCTTTTTTTTTTTTTTTTTTCTAACTGGGTCTCACTATTTTTGTCCGTGGAACCTTTTCCCCGGGGTGCCACAGACTCAAGCAATCCCCAGCCTCAGCTTCCCAAGTAGCTGGGATTACAGGCGTGCATTACCACGCACAGCTACTTTTTGGAACTAGGTCTCGCTACGGGCCCCAGGCGGGACTCGAACCGCGATCCCTGGCCCCGGCCGCTTCACAGGCTGAAGCTTACAGGCACGAGCCACCGTGCCCGGCTATTGCAAGCAATCTCATGGAAAGATCATGGTAGAAAGACATCAGCAAGAAAATGTGGCTGGAGTGAACAAAACTAGGGCTTTGTTATGCTGAACCCTAAAACCAGAAACCAAATGGCTCTCCTAAATGTCTGCCAGCTCTAAACAAGACCATCATTCCGGGGCAGGGCAGATGCCACCTTAGCAGCTGCATCTCAGTTCCTAGTCTTTCCCGCCTTTTTCTTGAAGGTCGTGCTTTCAAAACTACAAAAATATCAGCATATTCTGTTGTGCACCTGAAACCAACACGTGACATGTCAATTCCGCCTCAAAATGAACCATGAAGTGTGGCGTCAAGACAAGGGCCGGGGGTGGGGGTGGGGGTGGGGGTGTGGCGACGCCTGGTCACTCAGATCTCAGCTCAGATGTCCACGCCCCATCTAAGGTGGTTCTTAGCACGCTGATCTTTTTGTTTCCTTAGTGGCATGTAGTGCGATCTGCAGTCATTTTACTGACGTGCTGCCTAATGACTGGTCACCTCCCTCATGCGAATTTGAATCTGGACCTCACGGCTGGGTTCGGAAAGCGCTTCCAACAGGTCTGGCAGGAGAGGTGAACTACAGACCGGAGGAATGCTAGCCCCCCACACCGCCCCCCACCCCCCGACTCCTCTCCCCCTCCCTGGTTAAGGGAGCTCCCGCAGCGCTCTTCGTAGTGCACCGGGCTGGCTCCGTTCAGACGCAATCGAGGCCCCCTTCCAAGACGACGGCCCGGTCGCGGGGTCCCGGCAGCCAGACGCGCGCCAGGAGCCCGCAGCGAGGTCGCTGAATGAATGACCGGCGCGCCGGGCCCGCGCGGGTGACGCAACGGCAGCCTCGGTGAGCCGGGGCGGGAGGCGGCGGCAGCCCGGCCCGGGGCCGCCCGCCCCCCTTCAAAGACCCCAACCGGGCGAGGCGTAAAGCAGCAGGATCGCTGCCCCGACGCCCCGGAGGAGCAGAGTCTGGACTACGGGGTCAGCACTCACTGTAGGTCCGCCCCAAGGCTTTGAAGAGCAGGTCGCGCTTCACGCTGACAGTCGGCATGGCGAGTTGGACGCACTGCGCTTGCGCGACGGGACAGGCCCGGGCGCGGCGACTGCGGCGCTAGGACCCACCGCTCTCGTTAGGGCTGCCCTGGATGTCGCCGGTCTGATTCCAACGGAAACAGCGCTCATTTCGCATCTGACGTGGGGGACATTGCGGATATTAACCTCAGCAAATAGATGCGTTGAAGAAATAATTGACAATGTGGGAAACGAGACAAAATTGGATAGAAAGAGCTGGCATTTGACAGGCACTAGAGTAAACAGGTGGGACCTGCCATGACGGCAGTCGCCAAACTGGCAGGCCACTCTTGGTGGGCGGGGTAACGGGGGCGGGGCAATCGGGGCCACTGCGTATGGGCTGCGTCGGGGGCGGGGCTTCAAGGTGAAGCA